>JBCAUA010120733.1:0-57867 GCA_038406235.1 Peronia verruculata
TTCAACCTCCTGTAGTGGTGGTTATCTCAGCTGTCCACAACCATGGTAAAAAAAATAACATAACACTATTGTGTTATTTGATCATGTATGAGACTACAACAATCTCAAAGGTCTGCCCCTAATTTCTTTAAATCAAATTGTATGCATTTTCAGATCGGCTTCCTTGTTATATGCGCATTGGTTTGCAACACCGAATCTATTGGAAATTTAGTCATGTTATTGTGCCCAAGTCAGTTATTATATATGTTACAGTGCTATCTGGATAACTTGGCCTCACAAGTACAAATAAGGCTGGTTGAGTAAAACGGGTGTCAGATTTAAGAATGCAGTGTACGGAAAGCAGCCAGTGTGTTATCTCCCTTAATTGCCTTATTACTTTTTAAAAATATTTTTAGACCAAGTTCTGAGCACTGTACTGCAAAATGTTCGATCTAGTTAATCCCTTCATCCTCAGGGAAGGGAGATGCTTCTTCAGGGAAAAAGACAAAGCAGCTGTCGCATTGAAATATCCAAGGATTATTTTTATTGTCATTAATATGGAGCTATTTGCTAGTCACAAGCTCATTTGCAATTACTATTCTTACATTACTCCTCTCCCCCTTGCGGTCGTTATCTCTTTTTATTTCTTTTCTTTTTTTCTTTTTTTTTTTTTTAATTCCATGAAATATCACAAAGTCATTTGTGAAACAAAATATATATATATTTTTTTTTTAACCCTCAGCTTACAGCAATTGGAAATGCTATGAAACTGATTTTTCTCGTTCTTAAATTTCCCCAGCTGCGCACAGTGAGAAATATAAACACTTGCTGAACTCTCTGTTTGAGACTGACTACTTCCGTTGTAAAGTGATCCAAAATGTCGCTGGTGTGGAAGCCTGCGGTGCTCTCAAAGTAAGCCTGTACTTTTCTCCGTAATGTTTAGTTTTTGTAAATAACACCTATGTAAACACCAATTATTTTCTCTGTGTGTTATGTAAAAATTTACTCAGTGTTATGTAAAAATTTACTCACTGTGAATGGCACCAATGTAGATACAATGTTTACAGTGTGTTATGTTAGAATTTACAAACTATATATTGCATATTTAGTAGCATATTATGCACATGTTGTATTTATATCTACACAATAAGATTGTACTGGTGTAAATATAGATATTTAGTAGTATGCAGGGGCGTCAAACTTCCAACTTTAGCCCAAATTCTGACTTTTTTGGTTGTTGCCAACTTTCCTACTTTTGGCCGCTCAACTGCCCACCCTTGTTAAGTTCAAAAGATGGTTACAATTTTATAATAATTTGCTATACAAGTCCTGCACCATCACAGTGACACCAGGAGTACAATACTTTTGTATATGCTTCGGGCGAATGTTGAACTGTTGTTCGACGGCTGTTGTTTGAAGATTGAAATCCAAGTTTGCAGCACTTAATTCCACACACCTGAGAACATGCAGTCAAGTGGTCGCGCGAGAGATGTTGATGGAAAATCAGCACATCAAACTACCGACAACAATAAATAATGTGCCCATGGTCTAAGAAAGACTGGAGTAAGAGGGCTGCTATTTACCATCTAGAATCTAGATCTAATCCAGTCACGCTCAGTGATTATATGACAGCACTGCCTGTGGGATCATTTTCATTATTAAAATTTCCACTAGTTATAATAATTTTATTTTTGTGGTCCTGCCCAAGATCTTTGAAAACTTAAAACAAAACAAAAAAAATTCCAACTTTTTTTTTGTGTGTGTGTGTGTGAAATCAGTTAGATTTAATATCATATTTAAATCATAGTTAAATTTACACTCTATAGATTGTACAGATGTATAGTTGGAAACCACTCATGTGATGTGTAATAAGGGACTCTTACCCCAGATCAGTCCCTCAATAGAATAAGAGTTCAAACTGTTGCATTGTTGAAGATGAGATTTTCTTTTGTGTGCTGTGACAGAATGTGGTGGGTATCGGAGCTGGCATAGTGGATGGTCTGGGCTACGGGGACAACACGAAAGCTGCTGTGATCAGACTGGGACTGATGGAGATGATGAAGTTCACCAAAGTTTTCCTTGACAGTAAGTCTCGTTTTTGTCTGTTTTATGTTCATGTAGTCATTCATACATTCACCATGACCGCAGCCATCTAATGAGCGATTTTGGCCATCAACCACATTATTTTTCCCCAGGTACAAGACTGAAGGTATGTTGAGATTGGTCATATGATTGAGAGATTTTCACTCACACATTGATTTGTGTACCTGTCTGCACATGACAGACAGGTCTTGATCATTGATGAACACACAAAGATATTTTCTCGCCATGTTAACCAACCCTTGTGCAAAATTTTCTTAATCATGTTACTGACCGTGAACTGTCTTTGGTAAAGAATGAAAGAAAATCACCATTTCTCTTGTTATCTGATTCACTTAAGTAGCAGAAACTCTGAAAGATTCATCATCAGATGAAAATTCTTTTTTTTTTTTTTTTATTGTAATAATTTTTTTCAAATTTTGCTCCACATATCTGAAATAGCAGGAGCCAAAGTTGGTTTGTTTTTTTTTTTTTTTCTTCTCTACAATGCTTGTATTGCAGCTCTTCTTCTTAGCACAAGGAAGTAGCCTAGCAGGCCGACATAATGGCTCATTATATGCCTCCTGGCCAAATTTCTCAGTGCTGGCTTTTGTTGCCCTGCCTTCTGCCTCCTTTCTTACGAAGAAGGATCTTTCCTCTTATCCTCTCAAATCTATATGAGACACAACACGATGAAACAGGTGCTTGTCAAATTGAGGCGACCAGACAAATCACGTTTTTCAACAGGGAATGAATTTTTAATGCAGTTTATTTTTTTGTTTTTAAATCTTTACAGAACCCTTCTATATCAAGGTACAAATGTATTTCAGAGTTAAAATATGCTAAAGTAGATTGAGTAAGAGCCCAAAAATTGTAATTTAATGGCACGGGCTAACAAAGATTACTAAAGATTTACAAAAGTGATCGGCCATTTTCTCACTAAATTCACCTGCAGCAACAGGTCACCCCCATCCTCTTTAATTGCCAATACCTCGACTTCTATTTAAGGTAGAACAACACTTTTTTCCACACAGAGAAAGAAACAAATAACCTTTACTGTGATACCAATAGCTCTATATGCTTAAAATTTGGCGAGAGCCTGGTTTCATCGTGTCGCGTCTCATATAGATTTTCCTCGCAATCGGTATAAACAAAAAAGGTATATATGTCTCGCAGCCAGTCAAAATGAGACATAAGTCGTTGGGCTAGAACGGAGAAATCAGGCTTTGAATGTGATGAGGGGTGTCAGATATCAATTTTTTTTTTTAATTGCAGAAATTGAAAGTTCATTCAGTTCTAAACAAGACAGTATCGGTCTTACCCTCGATTTATACATATTACTTGATTAAAATCGGGTTTTGTATGAGGTAGGCATGTAGATTTATGTGTACGGCCGTTCCTTTAAACTCGATTTAGTCGTACTTCCACTCATTGCTGAGTGGTCACCCTTTGCCTCTTTAAACTGCAATATCTCTGGCTAGAATAGAGTTAGCTCGAAACTTTTTTCACTCCTTGAAAGTGTGTGAAATAAGCTTTGACATGATAACAAAAACTCCATATGGTGAAAAATCGACATTCGTCTCATTTTGACTGGTTGCGAGACAAATGGTCAATGAAGGAAATCAGAGATATTCTAAATCAGGAAATAACAAGGGACTTTCAGTAAGCATAAGGAACAATATTCAGTCTTCACGTCTGGTCTCTGAAAAGGCTGCCAAGCTTCTGTTTTGATTTGGAATAATGTCTCACGATTGCATCGGTTTGTTTGAAAATTTGTAATTGGCCTTAAAAAGTTATTTTGTCTTGGACTACAGAATATGCAGTATGGACAAAGAGGGTGGCAATGCATAGTTTTTGATTTTCAATACAGAATCCCTGACCCAGTCAAGTCCATAAAATGACAAATTATTCTCTGGCACTTATTCTCCTTGTTTTCATTCAATCCCCCCCACCCTTTTTTTTTTTTTTTCAATTTTTAAATTTTATTTTATTTCGCTTTTTAACCTTGCCGGTAGTTGATGAAAGCACTCACTGACTACAGAATTTCTGTGCAGTTTCAAGTTAGAGTTAATATAGAATATAGAAGCTTAGTTGATTCAGAATTTAATCTTTTTTTTTTTGTATTAGAATCTTCGTTTTTACAATATCTCGGTTTTTAGTTGTTGTTTTTTTCCCCATAGTTTTGCTGTGTTTTTGTAGTGTCTTTTGTTTTTCATCCGGTACTTTAAGCACAAAGAACCATACATCTATATAGAAAAATAAGTATTCAGTGTTACTTATGGCATGTGACCAGTGTATTTGTATTCAATGTTGTTCCATATTTTGTTCTTTCAATATGTATCAGGTATTTTAGATTCAAATTGAAGGGCTTCATATATGCTCATACATATATATATGTACACATATATATCCATATTTTATGGTGTCCACAGTTATGAGGGCTTTATTTTAAGGGATTGTCTATAGCCAGCTTTTACTGACACCTTTTCTCATTGTTCATCATTTGATTTCAATTTTTTTTTTTTTTCCTCATATCTCTGCGCAGTATCTGCTTGTATATGTTTCTTAGAAGACATTCTGATACTTTATATGATATACTATCATGTTACTATGTTATCACAATAGGTAGTGAGGTAAAATTCAGCTCAAACAAGTCATTAATATTAGATGTGTGATAGACTCAATAGGAAGCACAGTGTACAATTGAATATTAATAAAGTGAAAACCATATGGGTTCTCACTGTTTTTCTTATGACATGTCAGTTAATTCGTCTTTCCTGAAAAATGCTTGTGGTGGTCCTTTCTTTCATTGTCTCAACATAGCAATATATGTAATTGTATGAGCATTTTTTTAAAGAATTTTATTGAATTTGATCCAGTGATAAGAGGTTTGAGTTCAAGGCATTGAACTTGGCAATTTTTTCAGTTTCAGACTTGTTTTTATATCTGAAACTCTTAATTTATGTAACAGGAAAAAAAAAAATAGAAATGAACCAATCGTTAAACATTATTAGAAAACCTGAGCACATAGGTAACTTTTTTGTGCTCTTATGTTCCTTTTTTTTTTTTTTTTTAAATGGTACATTCCATTGCCAGTTATATTTTAAACTGTAGGAGCCCAATCGTATGTCCTTTATTGCATTGTGCAATATCTTTCACCAGTTTTGTAATTTAGAGGCATTGAAGGCAAAAATGTCCTGTGATATGAGAGATCTCTTCATTGAACACTAGTATAGTTAAATATTTAAGTCTGTCATTGTGGTCATGTCTTATTGGAAGCTGTTTCAAAGTTTCTAGAGGAAGGATAAATATTTCTTTGAAATAAATTATATTGTTTAACACAGCTAAAAGTGAGATAACACTGTAAAGGTAAAATGGATTTTAAAAAATAAATAAATAAATAAATAAATGAACAAGTGAACAAATCTATTTCTAGAAATAGACTCATTCTGAGACATCAGAAAGTGACGTTTTTGCCTATGTGTAGTGAGAATTTCAGAAGAATCAAAAATGAATGTGGTACAATCACTGCAGAAATCAGCTGGCAGTTGACCCAGATGTGGGAAGTTGATCCTTTGCTGTTCAGCTGCCCATGGAGATGTTATATTCTGTCCTAGTTTGTTCTGATCTGAGAATGACGCAGCATGGTGTCCCAAAGTAGGATCCGAGCAGTTTCAGGAGTGATCTGAGTCTGATAAAAGACCGATATCCATATAACCTGTCTGATAAAGGTCAATATCCATATCACCAGGTTGTTGATGTCCTTTCATTTTGTGCTAAGAATTGCATTTTTTTTTTCTCTCTCTGTCTCATTCTTCAGTTGCCGTGGACTGATGACAAACATATATTTGATGATGAGGTATTGGAATGCTGGAGTGACCCGTGTGTTGACTAGTTCTGAGAAAATATGAAGTTTTCTAACCCTTCCTTGTTTTGTTTTGTTCTATCCGTGGTTTGACTCGGCTGTTCTCAAGCACTTTTCTGAAACACTACATGCTCCCCAATCGAAATTTCCGTCTTGAATCTCTTAGTTTTTCTTCTTTTTTTTTTTCTGTCTGCGAGAGGCACTTCAGAATGAAGCATAAAGTTGCACAGACTCATGCATTTCGTTGTAAATTGTCTCAGGTCTTAGTGGCAGAGTCAGGATCATGCTTTGAGCATGCATATTTTTCATTTCAATGACTTTTCATTTAGACTGGTTGCTCTAGATGTATAGTGAAAGTATTACATTGGATTCTTGATGAAAGTACCTGTTATGATGGATTCTTATTTTTGAAATTTTTGTTTCCTTTGCTTGCGTCAAATGTTGAATCAGAATTAAAGTTAAAATACACAAAAATATGAGACAGATGTGAAGCAAAATGATTTTATTAGATTGGCATTCTTGCAAGTAATTTGAAAAGACTTTTCTCAGCAGCCATGTGTAAAAATACACTTTAGTATTTGAAAATTATTTCAACGCTGTTACTTGACTGTTAAAAAAAAACAGCTGTAGAGAAGGAAAGAACATTTAAAATGCATTCATTCATTTAATTCCAAACAGTCAAACGAAACTGAAACTTTCAAAATTCACTTTTGCCATTAACTACTGGAGATATTTCCTGACCTTTTCCACAGTGGGATGAACCTAAACGCTGTATAGACAGCGAGGTAGGCTGCTGGTTGATCCTGTAGCAATAGACATAATCATACACTTGATTGATGATACATGTACAACAACGTGTCCTCACCACAGTGCATGTCCTAATGTATAACTACATTCAAACCTGATGCAGCTGCGAATGCCCTCAAAACTATCATTCAACTTAAACCTCAAACAAGCATGATATGAACTTTGATTCTGTTGTGACCGATCTTAACACTGTCATAACCATGGACTGAAAACGCAGGATCATCAGTGTGAAGTGACCTTCATTGTTTAAAGAGAGATTTTTCATCTCAACCCACTGTAAGCATGCCATGCTCACCTTGATGGCTTTCCTGAATGATCACTAATTTCATTACAAGCCTTGTAAGATCACTAGCAGTTTCAGTGTCGTAATAATTTTATGAATGAATCAACATGGCACATCAAATTATTCCATGATTTGTAATCCACCTGGCATGTCATAACACAGAAAATCACAAATTTCACAGAAGCATGAGCAAGAGTAATAAAATATTGCAAATTCAAGTCACTGTGAGTTTTATTCCTCCTGTCAGTTTTAACAGAGTATGAAACAAGTACTAGTTTTATTAGATATTACCTGTAAAACTGGCATTTGGTATTAGTGTTGAGACAGAAAGTGTCAAGAGGGCAAAAACATTATGATATCATGTTATACCAAAGACAATAACAGCACATCTCTGTTTTACATGAAATAGCTGAGTTTTATTTCATAGGCTTTGATGAGTTAGTTAATTCCCTCCCTTTGAATTGCCACAAATATTTGTGGGTTCACTTACTCAGCTGTAGAAATTGTTCATGATATGGAAGTCAGTTGACTAAGATTTGGTGCGAAATCTCTAAAATTGTTTGCAGTTGTGATATTTCTTTTAGCTCAGATGGTCCTACATGAGGTAGTACAGTGTATTGAGAGATCACTGACTGACAGTGGAGTTGATGATCATGGAATTAGTGTAAAAATGTCAGTTAGCTGTCTCAGTTCTTTTTGCAGAGTTCTTACTTATAATTGTATGAGTTCTTACCAGACACAGATTGTCTTGATAATTTCTTCTGCTTCAAACAAAGAATTTATAGATTTCATTTGAAAGCCAGTCTTACATGATGGAAAAGTTAAATGGGTTAAAGTTTTGTTGCACTTCTTGAACTGCTTTTCCTTGCCTTTGTGCAGATTGTTTACTGAACCATATGTTTCTTTATTCAGTTATGTATCACTGTATTACTGTTCTATAAATCAAAGGCAGATAAAGGAGGTTGTGAATATTCTATTAAAAAAGAGGGGCTGAAATAATTTTTGTAGGAAGTGGATTTGTAGTGTAGCTTGGAGTGTACCAAACATAGGCCAAACTAGGTGAATGAGATGTGAGAAATAGTGCAGATTGAACGCTTTGAGGTTTTAATGTTTGATAGTTTTAATTGCTGGTTATGGTACCTGATTTAGATTTGACAAGAGATTTTCTTTTCTTTTTTTTTTTTTTTCAAGATTTAGGCTTCTGAGATATGTAAATGAAACTTAGTGAAATTTCACCAAAATTTAAATGGGTATAGGGTTATATAATATTATGTCATATCAATTAGTCTTTTCATGTTTTGTGCTCGAACTGATATGATCGGAATTTGCTCGGGCACGCCGGTATGTTGTTATGGAAAAAATGATTGTTATATCAGTGAAAAGAATTATTTTTTGAGGTCAGTTATTTAAAACATTGCATGTAAATTTTCCAGTGTGAGTGGAGCCAAAGGTTTGCCACTTTGTGTGAGGAAATTGAGATAAGTGTGACTATACAGTCAGTATGATGGATGGAAATATTTTGAATTGTCATATAAGTTCATTGCTTATCATATATTTAACCTTTTGAAGTTATGATAGATTTCTTAACACACTGGACTAAAAGGAAAAAAAACAAAAAACAAAGAGAGACTCTAAGAAACCCCACAGGTTTTGGAGTGTGTCTTTAATCTTATGCATGTACTTAGAGAAACACATCGAATAATTGTTGTCTCCTTTTCTGTCTCTTATATTTGAATTCCAACCATTTTTTCTTCCTTTTCTTTTTTTTTTGGCTGCTCTTTTTTTTAGCAGGGGTGCCAAAACTTTCAGTGTATAGAAGATGGTGTGACATATCATATTTCATAACAGAAATTTATTTATTCCTCTTGAGTCTGAAATGTTTTCTTACATTAAAAAGTTAGCGCAAGGAAAAATAAGATTTCAGGCACATGATTGTTAAATGTTGCTGTGGAAATATTCCATCAAACTTGATCAAGTAATGTCTGTTTTAGTTTTTATCCTGTTCACGTATTCATGTTTTATTTTTTTTGACAGCGATGTGTCTGAGTGACCAATTCTTTGTGGCTTCTTTTACAGACTGCTAGTTAGTTATGTCAAAGCATTATAAGTCTGTATATGTTTTGTATTGCGTCAGTCCTGCAAATGTCGACCTTACATATCTATGTCTACAATGCTCTCTGCCTTTTATGATGTGCCAATGCTGACAATGCCTCGTGTTTGTTTCTTGCACTCATCTGTGTTTGTCACTGTTTCTCACCCATCAGACAGGGAGTATGGTGTTTTCGGGATCGTACAATGAAGATGATGAGCCTGGTGAAGACGAGGTGAGCTTTGACACTGGCAGGGGAGATAATGGTCGATAACGTCTGACTTGTCTCCCCTTGCTCTGTCTGCTTTGGTGGACATTTGTTTGCTTGCGTGTTCTCTATGCCGACCTAACATCGACCTAGTGGCTTTTTAATATACTCTGCATGACTGACATTGTCTTTCTTACTGGTGTCTTGGGCGTTCTTTTTTTTTTTTTACTCAACGGCACTGTAATTTCATCAGATGCATTACATTGCGATTAACTAGCTGTGCATTCTTTTTTGTCTTCCACTATAACATGTTTGTTGAGTCACTAACAGTTCATGCTTAATTATTTCTAACACAGTAAACTAACTTCAGTTTCTGCCTGACTTTTGTTCAGTTTTTGCTGGCTTCCTCTGGCCATTATTTCATGCATCATGGAAAGTATATCTCCTTGGTTTGGATGCATGCTGTGGTGGGACATCAAAGGGCACCTATCCAGACTTTGTTCTGTTGTCAGTCTGTTGTGGACATAAAGTAAAAAATATTTTGCATGCTGCTATGTTCAGCCCCTTTCTTTTATTAAGTTTCTTTAGTGTGCCATAGGATACCCACTGTTCATTACGAAATTCTTCATTTTGTCAAAAGTTCCATATCTCTATAGACATTCAGTGCCCCAAGCTGTCAGAGAAAGATTAAGTTTTGGGTTACTTTCTCAAAGGGAAAGCTTTCAGCAGAATTTGTCTTAGAACAGCCAGCTGCAGTCAGAACTCTGTAGCTTATACTTTCTCGTCAAGTCTGAATAAGACAGTGAGACCAGTTTGTAGAATTCCAAAGAGTTTGCTCTTCTATCTTTCTCAAAGATTTGCTTTGCCTCATCTTTTGCTGCCTTTTTATAACAAACAGTGTGAAGTTTCATTTGAAGACAAAGACACTGACCATCATAGATTTTCTCATTTCCTTCAGTTTCTCATTTTCTGCTGGATCATGATACCAAAAAACAGAATATGTAAAAAAAAAAATGACCAAGACCTGATTTCATCGTGTCATGTCTTTTATCAAGACAGATTAAGACCATGTATAAGTTAATGATGCAGTGTGAATTGGACGTGACCTCCAGATTGTTTCTTAGTTATTCTTCCATCACATCCAGCAAGTCTGCGTCACATTCAGTCCTGCTGAAAGTCTGAGATGCTAGCCAAAAATCCATCAAGTGAAATTGTTTTTCTGAAAGTTCATACCTTCCAGCAGAGGCACCATTTATCGTTCTTTGATGAATGGAAAGCCTCAGGTAGTGAGGCTTAGGTCTTTTTTTTTTTTTCTGTAACTGTTTTGTAACAGTTGGACAACATATCATATGGACAACATATCATTTTTTTTTTTTCTATCTTGTGCTGTGATGTTTTTTTCATTAGTTTTGTAGTTCTGCGGAGTCATTTTATTGCTTGTTTATGTTGTGCTCTACATGTGTGTAACAGTGTATTAATCACATAAGTTTGGATCAGTTGATGTCTATTAGTATAGTACTGACATAACCGGTTTAAGAAATACTCATAACTTGTGGGACTATTCATATATCATAACACTTGATGTGAGATATTCTTAACTTTTAGAGCCATTCACATGTCATAGCGTTTGGTGAAACGTTCTCTTAACTTGAAAAACTATTCATATGTCATAGCTGTTAGCGAAAAATCTTCTTACCTGCATATATTCAAGTAATTAAATATGTTAGTGAGAAAAAGTTTGATTATACAAAACTGTTCACATCACATTACTGCATGATAAATCATAGTCTTCAGTTATAGAGCTCTGTATCATCTGATATGTCACTTCTCCTTAATGAGAGAACTTATCTTCGGTTTTTGTGTCAGTTTTCCCAATAAAAAATTTGTCTCAAATGGTATACATCTCCCTATAAAATCTATTAGCAATAGGGTGGTAAACATCATCACAATAGAAAAAACAATTTTAAAAGAGCAGAAAAAGAAAAAGGAAGGAAAAAAAAAAAACAAGAACGTGATAGTAAGCATTGACCCAGAAAAATCGTAACTGGAATCATGTGTTATAAAAGGGTAGCCTAAACAATGCAACAGTTCACCAATTTATGGACAATTCATTTCTAGAGTCTTGTTGCCATAGTTATTTGCTGATGTTATCTTTTTCTTGAAATATCCATCCAAAATTTTGTATGTGTTAAAAACTTTACAAAAAAGTACAATGCTTATATGCCACATATTGGCATGAATTCTGTGATAGACATTCCTTTAAGTTTATATTCCATTTTGCACCATCTTACTTAGACATAGACTCTCTTTTCTTTTGTTATTGTCACATGGCTTGAGAAAAGATTGCCTTGACACTTTCATATTTTTACCATGACTTTTCTCATATGCATTGGGTCATGCAACCAGTTTTAACTATACTTGTCTGGCAGATGATGAAAGCATTTTTGGGCTTTAGTAGCAGCACCATTAGTAGTTCACATTGATGCTTTTACATATTTTTGCATTACTTTTTTTTTTTTTCCATATTCATTACTGTCATGTTTTATTTCAACTATTTTTCTGTTGTGTACTTATGTATGCTTGTCAGCATGTCTATGAAAAGGTATGATTTTGTGTATACTTTTTAGATTTTTTTTTTTAAAGTGGAATTGATCTTGATATTTTTAGCCAGACAGACTCGCCATCTAAAGGATGAAAAAACTGAATAGTTTTGCCTGACTTTGCAAAATTTTTATTTGCCGCTCTTTCCTTTTATGCCTTTCTTCTTTTTTTTTTTTTCCAAAGTAATATCTGTAGATTTGAATAGCTGCAAGAGATGTTAGGATGCAGATATATATTTTTTTTTTTTTAATGACCAACAGAAATAGTGATGGTTTCTACTCCTGCATCAGTAAATTTTGAGATTTTGTATTCATCCCTCATTGTGAGATGATGTGCCTTGAAACATTCCGGCATAATGTTTTGTTATGTGTATAATGTATTTTTTATACTAATGTCTTTGATTTTGCTTTGCAAGAGAGTAAAAAGAAATATCTCATTTATTAGAAGGTGGGTTTTCATTGATGGCACTATTCACTATCTATTCTGTTTCCCTTGATAGATAGGCACAGTAAAACTGTAATCATGTCTATGTGCTGTAAAATCCCAACATACACACAACCTCCCTTTGAAAACTCTGTCTGCGCTATAAGACAAACAGGTCTGATTTCCTTATACTGTGAAATAGTTAGAAGGCACCTGTAACTCAGTACTAAGTCATTTTAACACAATTCTGTACTGTCATCCCGCGGAGCAGGAGCTGCTGAGGCAAGATGTGACAATGGTAACTTTATACAAACTCAAGACCATTTGTGCATGCAGAATGCACCGCTATCATTTTTTTGTTTAATAGTCGCACATTTTTCATCTTAGATTTTGTTCACTTTGCTGAAAAGAATGACAGTCTGTCCCAGTGGAAACATATCAGTAATGAATACATTCAGATCAGCTGTTCTCATGGTTTCTGGAAGTCCCTCCATAAAGGATGAACATAATTTTTTGCTTCAATTGTCAAGTAAGATAATGTATGGGACCTACTTGCTGTATCAGGTTGAATTTCATTAGCGGATATCATCGGTGTCACAAGTAATCCGCTTAAGTCCGTTTTAGCACTTTTTCATCAGAGAGTGAAAACTGAAGTCTTTATAATCAGGAGGTTTTTATGTGGGATCTTTGCAGACTCTTTTCTTGTTTTTCTATTGGATGTTGTCACAGTATGTATTTTAAGCTCAGGTTTGGGATGGGGGTGGGGGCTCTAAATTTCCATATTTTGGACACCAGCGATATGTATCTGAATTTCCTGTCTAATTCCTTTCGTGACTTATTTTATTTTATTTTTTTTTAACATTAATACATAAAAGCTGTAATACGAAACATGTTGAGCAGCCAATGCTTTCTATAGAAATGTAATAGGACATCAATATTTTGAGAAACAGAGAAAAAATAATGAAGCAAATGCAACATCTGTTTGAAAAAAAAAAAAAAGAATCAGGAATGTGAATATGTCTTAAAGTGACCAATCCTGGCAGTGGTGTAAATACATGTGAAGGGTTTCGGGGCAAAATATACATATCCAAAATTGCCATTTTGAGAAAAACGAGGATTTGATCTCTAGTGGTTAGTAATTTATCATTAAAACTAGAATTTTCTGAAGACCTTCGGGAAGGATAAATTGCATTAGGTGAAAAGTAAAGTCCTTACCATAATATAGCACTATGACCATTGCCAGTATTGAGGAGGATACCTCAAAGTTTTCAAAAATGGCTTTTTGCCCGGAAACCCTTCATGTATTACAGAGTGTATCTCTACATGTCTAGTTTAGCCATCAACACAGAACCATACAGGCATATGTGGCTGCTGCTGGCACTGCTCATCAACTGATGCAAGCGACAACTGAGCAGTCTCACATCGTCAGTAGTTGAGAGCCTGCTGTCAATATGCTTTTGGTTTTTGCTTAACGAGAATCACCATTTTTCTTTTCTTTTTTTTTTTTTTTTCTTCAATCCCGATTTTGTTCTGTTTAAACATTTTCATTGTTTTTACTTTGATTTTCATCAGCAATGAGTGAGATCGTCATTATTTTCATCTCAAGTTTTATCTGCTTATTATGTAACCAGCAGTGAATAACGATTATGTTTTATTTTAATCTCAATTTTGATCTGACAAATGTGTTTTCAGCAGTGACAGAAGGTCACTATTTCTTTAGCTTCAGTCTTTATTATCTGCTTTGTGCATCCACAATAATACCTGGGGGCCACCATTTTTGACCTCAATTTTGATCTGCTTATTGTGTCCCTAGCAATAAATAGGGGGCCACAATTTTTATTTTTTTTTAAATCTCAATTTTTATCTGACAAATGTAATGGCAACAGTGACAGAGGGTCACTATTTATTTATTTATTTTAGCCTGTTTTTATCTGCTTTGTGCATCCACAGTAATAACTGAGGGTCACTATATTTTTTTAACCTTAGTTTTGATCAGCTTAACATATACCCAGCAAGAACAGTCACATTTTTTAATTTTTTTTTTACATTTCAGTTTTTATCTGCTCAATATGTTCTCTGCAGTGATTGTGGTTCACAATTTTTTTAGTCTTTTTATCTCAGTATTTTTTTTTTTTTTTATCTGGCACTTACAGTAATTCCAGCGGTAACTGAGGATCACCATTGTTTCAGTTTAATTTTGATTTTTATAGTGTATATCCATTGATAAAGGAAGATCAGCATTTAAAAAAAAAAAATTTTTTTAACATCAATTTTTATTTGCTCACAGTGTCCCCAGCACTGACTGAGGGTCAACATTTTTTTTTTTTTTTCATTTGTTAAATCTGTCTCCTCAATAACTGAGGTCACCTTTGTTTTTTATCACAGTTTTTCTTCATAAGCCTACTTATTCTTTAACCATATTTAATTTCATTTTTATGCACTTGGGTGACTGTTAAGCTACAGATGAATTTAGAAGTTTAAATGGAATGATTGTAAGGGCGAAGGAAAATTCTCTGCATTATTAATGCAAGATAGTTAAAATTGCACTAACGAAGAATGGACATCCTTTTTTTTTTTTTTTAAATTATTTTCTCCCCCTTTTAAGATTTTTTTTGTGTGTGTTTTTTGCTTGTTTGTTTGTTTGTTTGTTTGTTTTTTTCTTTCTTAACTTTGAACGGAGTCTCTCCAAATGAACATCAACATTTCTGTTGATAAAGGCAATAATATATATTGTAAAATATGAATATTGAAACAAAAGTTGTCTCATTGTAATGAAAATAAAATAAAATACAAAGTTGAACATGTTTGTGACCTTTCAGTCAGAAGAGAAGGATTTTATTGACTTTAAATATGTGCCTACTTTGATCAGAAAAATGTTTATTGTGGAGATTTTCTAGAGTTATTTTAGAACATATTTTGTTGTTGAGAGAGCGATGTCCCTACCCAAGTTTTATCCACTTTTAACCACCAAGGATTCTTTAACATGCCCAGTATACATAATCTAAAAAGGATAGTGTCCGATGCCAGGAAGCCGTGGAACCATTGACCCACTGGGGAAAAAAATAACAGATCCTTTATTTCCCTATTTCTGTATAGCTATGGTAGAATTTGAACCAGTGACACTTTCATCAAGAGGCAGGCATTTAACCCATGGATCAGATCGTGGTGTCTCCCCAAAACAGACCTTTTCAACTGTGTGAAAGTTTATTATCGTGTCAATTGGCTTTAATAAAGGGAGAAAAATAACATGTAGAATATCATGGAATTGTTAATAAGTCAAAGTGTTATCCAATTCCAAATGAGCGGAGAATTGAATGATGGAGAGAAACACAATTTTTCTTCATCTCTTATTAAATACAGTTCTTGTTTTACATGTACAGATGCATTTTTGGTGATGTATGGGTTTTGAATTGTACTGTTGATTTATTGAATTTTTGTTAATGTTCAAAGCTTACATTATATTCATAATTCACTTTTTAAAAAAATTATTATATTTATTATTCCACTATTATTTTTGTTTCGTTTCATTTTGAGCTAAATGCACTGGTCACATTGCTTAATCCATTTGAAGGATAGAACATGAAGTCCAAGGTGTTGCTGACTAGTCTGTCATCTGTGATGTGGCTGTGAAAACCTTTATTAGAAGAGATTTGTTTTGGATATCATTTAGAAATTATTTCATTTTTTACCATGGAAAGAAATCATTGCTATAAAATGCAAGGCACTCATGAAGGTGGAGTTCTTAAAAAAAAAAAACATCCGATATAGAACATTTTGAATGAATATTATTCGTCATGTATCTTCGTTATTATCCTAGAAAGAGCAATGCTATGACTCCATGGGAATAAATAACATTGAGGCTGAAAATGAGCAGGACATGCGACAAGTAAGATTTGTTCCAGTGTTCCTTGGTTGTTTAAAAATTTAGATAATTTTTTTTTTTACCATTTTCTGGATTGTCCTTTTGATTTTCATACACCTTTCTTTTTTTTTTAAACCCTACCAGTACACTGGTTCCTTTCTCCAATTTGAATTGTTATGCTGTGCTTAGATTGTTGTTTTTTGATATCTGTACTATTCGTGTCCGTGATTTTCAAAAATGTTTTTTTAGATATAAAGAAAATGATTAATGTATGAACTGCTATAATGGAACAGATGTAGGAAAATACCCAATTTTTTCAGTAGAGGTAATTCTATTTGTATTAATGCTGTTATATTGCCACACGGAAATATTTCTGCTGTAAGACAAAAAATGCAACTTTTCAGGAGAAAGAAAAAAAACTTAATAACTTTGTAGTTTTCACTTCCTTTTTGTTCTAGCTGTGAACAGAATATCATGATCATTTTATCTGAACAAATTCATGCTTTTTTTTTTTTCCCCCATAAAATTTTCTTTATAACATAAATATAGGACATACAGCACTGTATCACTGAAATCTTGGAAATAATATAACTGTATGTTGAGTTACAGCAACAGTATCGTGAATCTGGTTCATTTATTATTGAGGTAAGTCAACCTGCAACAATAGTATTTGGGGGAAAAAAAATGACGGAAGTCATCTACCTTGTGTCCATGTAAGTCCAGTTACAATATCAACATTGAAGCATGTTATGTTATTTCTGCAGTACATGAGCTGTAAGTCAACATGCAGCAGTAGTATTTTAAAACAGATTACGAGAGTAAAAATGCACATAGGGTAACTTAAGTACCAACTCTAATATTTCAAGATTTTTACATGGTGTTTATTTACATCAAGTATTTTTTTTTTTTAGTAATATAGCGTAAACAGATAAAAAAAACTGAATACGAGATTTTGTCATATGATGCACCAGCTCCATCTGTAGTGAGGGTTCAGATATCTCAAAATCCCAGTATTTCCAGGTGGCAATATTGTCTTCAACTAAGGCCATGCACATCATGTATTTACTTTATTTTTTATTTTTTTTATTTCTACTATAAATTTATAAAGTTCAATTCCCATTTTTGTACTTTTTTTTTTGGACAATCCCCTTAAGGATGAAAATACTGTTACACAAGCAAATGATGACCAGGACATGCAACAAGTAAGAGACCTGTTCCAGTGTTTCCTCGATTGTGTAAAGATTGAGAGATTCTTTTACCATTATTTTGGATTAGCCTTTTGATTTTTCATAGGTCCCTTTTTTTTTTAAATTCTGCAGATATTCTGGTTCCATTCTCTAGTGTGGATTTACATGCAGTTCTTGGATTGTTCCTTTTTATCTCTTGTTACCCGTAAGTAATTTTCTGGTTTTGCCGGAATTATTTCTCCTCATAAATTTGTAGATTTGGGGTATATATCAATAAAGTATGTAAAAAGACACAAATCTACCGTCTTCTCAAGCAACTCCCACTAATTTTGTTTCTTATTCTATTGTTGAGGTTATAAGTTTTGAAGCACAGTGCTTCCATTTACAGCCATAAAGCATAGAGTTTTTGAGGCTACCGCACGTCAACTAGGTGACAATTGAGTCGTCACTTTGGCAATCACACCCTGACCAAGTGACGATTGAGTCATCACTTTGAGTAATAAGACTTAATTTCTGTAATTTCAGTATCTGTGATTCTTTTAGATATTAACACATTGAAGATGCAAGGTATTAGCAGAGGCACTTCCGCTGAGATGCACATATTTTCATGAATTTCAAAAAAATTAATGACAAACAACTATGAAGATTTCAGTAATGTAATTTTGTACAAGCGTGTAGGTACATCATATCTTACATTTGAAACAAAAGTTTTGAAAGAAAGTCTAAAAAAACAGTGCTTCTTACTCTTAGTGGTATCAAACAAACTATGCAAAAGCATAACAAAATTTTTCATTTTACGTCAAATGCTAATAATGGAATGAGATAATAACATGTTTAGGAACAAAATAAGGCAGAATTATCTGATATAATGTCATAATTGTGATAACAACACATAGTGAAAGTACCTTGAGACATCCAGGGTTTCTTCAGCAGTGAACATAAGCCTGCAAGCACCAGCCGTTGTTCTACAGAGGTCAAAGTCTTACGCGTAGGGTCTTCAAAACAATTCCTATTTATTTGTCCTTTTCGATCAGTAATGGTCGAAGGGACGGGTCCCCACTAATCACGAAGAGATTCAATGTTATACTTGAATAGATTTCCTTAGTCACTTACAATATATAAAGCCACAAGAAAATCTAAATATCCGCCGGACCTTAAAGGTCTGATGCGTCTTGTACATAGATTTAGCTTACTTTACCTTCAGGTCCGATGCATCTTCAATGTGTTAAGGAAGTAATTAATTTGTAAACTACTAGAGTGAAGGGATTTAAAAACCTATTTATAATTTTTTTTATTTGAGATAATTCCATTCATAATACATTATATTATCTTGAAACAAGACAAAGCACACCATGTAGTTTTATTTATTAATTTATTTCGACTTTTTTTTTTTTCAGTTTTGTTTTTTAAATTAAAAATATATAAAATCCAATTCCCTTTTCTTTTCATTCTTTTTTTTTTGTCCATCACTTAAGAATGTAAATAACATTAAGGATGAAACTGACCTGGACATGCAGCAAGTAAGAGATCTGTTCCAGTGTTTTATTGGTTATGTAAAACATTAGAGGTTCTTTTACCATTATTATGGATTGGCCCTTTGATTTTCGTAGGCCTTTTTTTAAACTCTGCAGATATGCTGGTGCCGTTCTCCAATTTGAATTTACGTGCTGTGCTGAGATTGTTTCTTTTCAATCCCTGTACTTCCAAGTACCCGTGATTTTTTAAATATATAAGGAAATAATTAATGTATGAACTGCTGGAATAAAGGGTTGTAAGAATTTTCAATTTTTTTTTTTTTTTCAGTTCAGATAATTCCATTTGTAATGCCATTATATTACCCTAAAGTAAGACTGTGCGCACCATGAATCTTAGTTGGTATTGACAATACCCTGGTTTGATCAGTAATTTTTTATTAATTCATTCAGAAAAACATTATATCATTTCATCATTGGTTTATCAATCATACACAAATTTCAGACTGTAGACATTTTCTTTTAATGTGGTCTGGGCTGTTCAGTAAGTTAGCTCAGAAAAGTTGACAAATCTTCATTACTGGATTGTCGTTCTGTACACACATTTCTGGCTTTGATAATTTGGTATTAGATCAATAATAGAAGGTTATGTGTGTAACTGACCCTATTATCAACTTTTTAAATAAGCAAGTTAAATATAGACATGTTAAAACAATGTCATCATTTTCCACCCCACCTAACCATTTTTTGGCTGTTTGTTTAAAAGCAATTTTCCAAGCCATGGACCGCTGTGCAAAATTTTGCATCTGTGGGGGAAAAAAATGTGATATTGAATCTGTGGTTTTTGCTTTGTTTTATTCCCAAGACTTTTTTTTTTAAACCTCTTAATGATTTTTGTTCTTGAGTAATAGAAATATCATCTTACCCTAAAACTGCAAGCACCTATCTAGTGTTAGAGTCAAGGTATATCAGATAAGATTCCTCTAGACTTAGCGCTTGTATATCAGACTACATGAATGGGAAAAGTTCTAAGCAGTCCTCAGTCTCGGCTGGGAGATTTTAATTTTTGTTTTTTATTTGTTCTTTCTTATTACATGCTTTTCACTCACTGTTTAACATCTTTTTATTTTCTATGCTTTGCCAAAACACCCAAGCAGCTTGACGTCATCACTAACAATTGTTGTTGGTCATGCAGTGAAAGCATTTGTGTGTGTGGTCAAGTGAAACCATCGGTTACATTTCATTTCAATCATGTTTTCTTTCATCAAAATTGTTTCGTTTTCACAGGAGGGTAGGTATATGTGATGAAAAACATGTATATATTTGTATTTCATTAGTGATGGTCTTCTTCATTCCACTTTATTATGCTGTTGAAATCATTTCTGAATACATGTACTTTCATTTTGAGGTTTTTTTTTTTGTTTGTTTTTTTTCTTTATAAACCCTCGAAATTCACGTCTTGGTATTGAATTCCACAGCCATGTTTCGGGGAATTCCAAATTTGATTTGCTGATATGTGGAAAAATTATTTCACATGAGATTTGATATCATTCAAAGATTCAAAGAACTAATTTGTCCTTCTCATCATCTGGGAAAAACTCATATATTGCATTTTGCAGGTTATTGATGCTACCTCTTCATTTCAGCATAATTTTTATTTGTTTAAAATCACTAATTTTTATTTGTGTTTAATTTTTATATCTCTTTTCTAGCTGGTGAATCATAGCACGAGAGAGATAAGATGAGACAGACTTTACAAAAAAAAAAGAAATTCTATTCACAATTGATTGGACACATTACATATATGTAATTTGCAATATACATTCCCACAGTTGATTAAACACATTACAATTTGCAACATACATTCACACAGTTGATTGGACACATTATATACTTGCGACATACATTCCCACAGTTGATTGGACACATTATATACTTGCAACATACATTCCCACAGTTGATTGGACACATTATATACTTGCAACATACATTCCCACAGTTGATTGTACACATTATGTACTTGCAACATACATTCCCATAGTTGATTGGACACATTATATACTTGCAACATACATTCCCACTCACCTGCACTATTCACAATATCACAAATAGCATAGGACAAGCAGGACTCTTGAAAAATGAATTTCTGGTGTGCTCTTGATTACTTTTTTTTTTTTTTTAACATGCGCCCACTTTTTTTAAATGTTTCATTTGATTATAAAATGGATACATAAAGTTATCTAGAATTAGTTAAGCACACAAACTTACAGGCCTCTGTGTAAGGTATTTATGTGTCCATAATTTCTTTCAAGAATTTGTGTTATTAGTTGAGAAGCTAATGGCGTGCTATAATGTTTAGTCTGAACATTTTCTTTGTATTTTTAATAGCTGACCTTTCCGAATTAGATCTTCAGTACCACAATCACACCAAAGTTTCTTTTTTCCTAATTTTATTTCCAGATTCTCAGATAATAGTTAAATTTATCTTGAAATCTGGTTTTTCATCAAGTCAGATATTTGCCACATATTGCATCTCAATTTCTTTGAAGCTTTAGATTAAATGCTAGGAAGAGCATGGAACTTTTCAACACTGATGGGACATAGCTGTTCACTATATTTTCTCAGACCAGAAATGAATCATATAAAACTTCATGGGTCCTGCATGTGCATAATATCCAAGAATGGTAAATTGGTAAATTTCCCAATCCTTTGACAAAGCTCCCACCCGATCTATAGGGACCATTCTCTGTCTTATTTTTCGCTCACTTTCTTACTCCATGTTCTTCTCTGTCCTCTCCTCAACAGCCTGGCCGCCTCCCAACTCCAGAGGTGATAATTCATAGTTGCATCGTGCTTTAGCAGTGATTATGTATGATGTGATATCTCTCATAGATCAACATAGCGTGTCCTTGTGTCTTGTTCAGCACGGATGGCACAGTTGTAGAGGCACAGTACTGGGCACTGCATCTCAGGGTGTCACTACAGCTTTAACCATATACCAACTATAAAATGGCCCATAACCATATACCAACTATAAAATGGCCTTGAAGTAATGGCTTTTTTTCTTTTTTTTTCTACATGGAGATGATCAGGTTTTCCTCATAGTCCTGAAGAAGTACATGTATTCTTTTATTTTTGTACATTAGGATAATCCATCCTTTTTGAGCTGAAATCAGAAAGATTTTATTTAAACTTTTAAAGTACTGAACAAACTGGCGGCACTGGCCATCCAGCTCTGTATGCTGAAAAGCTGAGTATGAAATATTTTAAGGTGAAAAAAAAACAAACAACAACAACAACAAAGTGAATCCATGTGGTCTGTTTATACTTGCTCAAGAATGGGATGTCCATTAGTTTGTTGGTGAATATTGTACATAAAAATACCATTGTTTTGTTCCTATTCAGGAGCACATATATCCCAGTGATAACATATCAGTGAACAGGTATGTGCTTGTGTGCCTCCACAGCTGTGCCTGGGTATGAATGGGGTTGGTGATGATGACAGACAGGACATGGCCTACATTCAGCCTTTTACACAACTTTTAGTGAGAACACCACTACATCCTTGTAGCAACACGTAGAGCAACTCTGCAATAGTTAATACTCCTCGTGTAAAGTTTGAAAAGTTACTTGTTTTTCAGTCATTGTTTTATAAATGCAGACTAGAATTTCACCCCCAATATTTGCTCACTAAACAACACACTAATTCAATCCATGTTTTGAATAGCTACACCTTTCGGGTGGTTTTGACCTTTGTAGATTTTTCTTTCCCATAAATAATAGGGACTATATAATATGTCAAAATTCATTTGACTAAAATTAAAGTTTTTTTTGCTGGTTTTTTTTTTTTTTTTCAAGCATTTAAAAGCATTCAAGACGTATAGGAGAGATCGGGTAAAGGTGCGGTCATACCAGATAAGCTTCATCTTTCTGAACAGACTAGTAGCAATTGTCAGGCCATTTTGTTTGTTGTCTTCTCCATACTAGGTGTTTGTGTGATTGTCATTTAACTCTGTGCATTGCAGTGAATGCCTCGCTCTTTACAGAGTGAACATGCTTCTTCTCCACAGTCTGTCAGTCTACATATAGTGTATGAAGATCATATGTTTTTTTTTCTTGGAAAGAAGCTTGCGTGACATCATTCTGTGTGTGGCTCGTTAGTTTAAAAAACTGTTAAATTAAATAAGAGACTACATTGATTATCATTGACGCTCTTTAACCTTATGGTTTTCAGTGCATGTTACAGCAGTTTACTTCAGTGTTGTAGTATCACTAAAGAAAAATAATTGAGATAAATATAATCAGAACACTTGACATTAATTGCAATGGCGCAGCAACAGGAATTTGTCCTATCATTTTCTGTGAGCCTGAAAATTCACTTCCAGAAAGATTGTTTTGATTTCAAGAAAAAGATAGTAGGCTTTGGAGAGCACAATATGAAGTTTCAATTTTCCTCTGGAGATTAATCGAGTGGTCTCCACTTAAGAACCCGCCGCCTGAGAGCCTGGTCACCCAGGAACGAGCATATGCTGCAAAATAGATTATTTTCTTTATAATTTACTCCTCTAGCAACCCACTCCCAAATAAAAAATCCACCTCAGAGCACCGTACAGGACCAAAGCACGCAAATACTTATGGTGTAATTCCACATGAGATTATCCACTTGAGAGAAGTGCACAGCGCTAGATATGCAGAAAAATGGGGGGGGCAGGTTGACAAAGAGTGGAAGTGGTGGTTAATGTATGACTATATAACCAGGCACATATGGACAAGCCCGTAAACATTTCTTTATTTGACAACACGTGGGGCAGCACTCATGATTGGCTCTGTAGATATGGCAGGAATAAGATTAGCTTCCTGTCTGGTCAGTTGTTTTCCTGCTTCGGTTGGCATGGATACCTTTTTTCTTTTTTTTTTTTTAAGACTCGAGTCACTTGTGAGATTAGCCATAGGGAACATGACAATATCATGTTTTCATTCAACAATAATACAGTTATGTATAAACGCACCTGGCATTTAAAGGACAAAATTGATGAAATTCAACATTAAGAACAATCTAGCTAAAACACACACAAGGAAAAAATCTGTCCTTATCCGCATAGATAAATCGCTAACTAACGATATCTTTCAACCAACTGTAGTAGTGAAGACAGTCTGTGGACAGAGGAGTTGCGCAATTTTTGATTCTACCTAATAGCCCACTTTTCCTTGCCTCCTGGTGACCAGAATTTTAGGCATATGCCACTGTAATACGAAAATTTTCTTGACTAAAAGCAAATGATAACAAAAGCTACACACCATGGAAAGGATTAAAATAATGTTTCACATTCAAATATAATGGAATTCTTAAAGGCAGAATTGTGGATCATGTGAAATCACCCAGCAAGGAGTCAGTAAATATAAGATAGACATAATATTCAACAGCAAATCATTTCATAGAACAGTTAAACTAAGACATATAACCAGCAAATATACAATCAATCATTTATATCAATTTATCTTATTCTGCTTTGCTAAAAGTAAAAGTATGTCTTACCATGCATGATTTTAAGCAGGGCTTAATATATAAATATTGGTATCAAAATGCTGTGACCTTTTGAGTCATGTTTTTACAAAATTAATTAACACCTGATAATATCTGCGGGAACAAGAACACATCATGTAATCCCACATCAAAAGGTTCCTAAGTGCCATTGGTGTTGATGAAGACATTGACCCCTGCCTGTCATACTCCGATGTACTCTGCTGACCACTTCAGTCAAGTGTACTGTTATATTTCATATTGTCCCCTATGTTCAATTACATTAAATTCCCCTGGATTAGCTCTAATTTACATGCATCCTTAACCATTCTGCTTTTAATAAATAACAATCAAAATGCTACTTTCAAGGGAAAATTATCACAGAAGGCAAGAGGAATCATGGTAATTTACTATATTACCCTATTTTACTTTACATTCTATCATTAGTTGCCCCTTCCCTCTCCCCCTGAACATTATACATGTACTCTGCACTGAATTTCATCAGCTTTTTTTTATTCAGAGAATATAATATGCTTAGGTTTATATAAACTCCCTTAGCCTTTCATACTCCGGCGAGGAACCTACAAGACAGTTCAAATGAACATGAATAATCTTTGCAGAAGTCATACACATATGCATGCCAAGAATAAAAAGAAAACACTGAGTTCAGTACACTTAATAATGAAATGTTGTTGCACTGGAAATTTTATGTTGTCTTAAGGAAAAAAACAAAAATGAAAATATTGTTTTGTTTGCATCAGATTCAATTCTTGTTGATATCAACGTTCTGTGATGTGCTAATGTGTTGGTTTTTGATGTATGTGGTTGTTTGGCTGGTGTTGCCATGAAAATGATCTTGCATTGTTGCATGAGATCAATTCAAGTCCTGGTGTAGGAGCGGAAATATGTCCTGGAATGGGAGTTGTTTTGACTGGCTCTATTACTTCCCTTTGCCAGACAGAAGAGCTGCTCAATAAGCAGTGTAAGGAGAAACAAACAAAAAAATTCCCTTCACTTTTTGTCATTCGACAGATTCCTTCCACAGGGGCCAGGGTTATATAAGTAGGTTTTCTGCTCCCACCTGGAGGTGAGGAAAGCCTGCCGTCAATGGGATGCCCCCCATGGAATGCCATTCTCAACATTCCAGCTCTTCTCTCTCCTTGCTCCTGTCGTCTGACTCACTCTCTTTCTTTTCTCTTCTTCTAGAAAGTTGATCAACCTTTTTTTTTTGACACATATATATACATATCTTGCTGTCTTCGGGACAATATAGCCATGATCATGCTGATGCGCCACCAAACCCCCAACACAAAAATATAAAACAAATATACCACAGATTGATCCCAATAGACAAATAAATTGATTAAAAAAATATGAAGAAGAGAACATTTTCTTTATGCCATAAATTTTTAGAAACTTTTCATCATGCAAGTTTGAAGGACAGAGTGCAAAAGTGATTTTATTCTTTCTTTCCAGTGCTTGTTCGACACACCTTGTGTCTGATTAAGGGAAGTAATAGGGCTAGTCAAAATGATGCCTCATTGTTATGCTATAATGTTATTGTCGTTATCTATTGCTGGTTGGAATGGAAATGGACAGTTATCCAGGAAAATCTAATTGTTTTATGTGAGTTGTCCAGGGAAATCTGAACGTTGTATGTGGTTCAAAGACTTTTCTGCATGTCTGTGTATGGAGAATTTCTAGGAAAGGGAGATGCCACCTTTTATACAATGGCCAGTTATTGTGAGAGACTGTCATGAATAACAGGGGAGCATTTAGAAAATTTTACTCAAATGTCTCGCGCCCAGGGCAAATGAGTCCCAAATCGTGCCGGGTGAGTTCAAGTCACTTTTTTTTTTTTTACCATTTTTCACTATTTCTGACTATGATACCAAAATATTTCTTTTTTTTTTTTTTTTTTCAGATTAAAAAAAAAGGTTAAATTGACGTTTTGTGAAAAAAAAAAATTTAGTATCTTAGTTGGAAAGTAGCTAAAAACAACCACAAACAACCATTTATCTTCGTTGCCCAGCACAACTGCCGACTCATTTGCCCTGGTCGCAAGTCATATTGAAATGATTGTGAAGTAAGAAGTTGTAGTTGCAGAGTAAATGACTTAGAAAAATAAATGACTTTCTAAATGTATAAATGTGAACACACAGCTGATTTGAACATTTTGATGAGAGATGTTTATAAAAGCCTTTGCCAACTACCAAATTAGGCTAAAGTTGATTTCATTACAGTAAGATAACATCGCTGTGGAATCCTAAATGCTAATATGATTTCTATGAAATTTCACAAGGGACAGAAAAGCCTGAAAAGCAAGGCTATTGCACATATTTTGCAGCTGGGCATTAGTATTGATACTAAAAATATCGGCTGCAAATTGGTATTGATGCTAAAAATATCAGCTCGGAATTAGAATTAACCAAATATGAGTTGGAAATTGATATTGGTCCTAAAACATCAGCTAGGAATCAGTATTATACCTAAAAATATCAGTTGGGAATCTGTATTAACAGAATATTTGTTAGAAATTGATATTGATGCTAAACATATCAGGTGCAAATCAGTATTGATGTCAAAATATCAGCTGGGAATCAAATTTTTATACTTGAAATATTTCCTGTTGCACAACCAGAACTCATTTAAATAAGTATTATGGTTACTTATATAAATAGATGAGTTAGTGGTGAAGACACTAAATCTATGGTGCTATTCATGGGCGTTCATGGTGGTGTCAGTCTAGTGGCCAAGCATTTGGGCGTAGAACTCCGGATCTGGACTTCCAGGTTTCAATCCTGACTGGTCCTGATATGTTGTCCTTGAGAAAGACGATTTATATGCATTTCCTGACACGACCCAGGTTTAAATGGATAGACTGCCTGTAGACAGTGATCAATATTGTTTGATTGATAAGGATTTGAGCACCTTACAAGCAGCTGCCGTGTATGCTTCCCAGGAAGCTGAGAACGTTAATGAGTGTATTTTGGGATCTATCAGGATAATAATAGCTTGTAAAGCACTTAGAGCCTTACTTTACGGAGATAAGTGCTATATAAATGCTGTCTTTTATTATTATTATTAACTCTGGCTTGCATAGTAATTAATAGGAATGTGGTATCTAAATGCTTATGTCAGTGAAGAAGTGCAAGAATCAATGCCCTACTGAAATAAGCCAGACAACAGCTGACAACTTACCATTAAGTCTTAGTCAGTTATCAGAATGCTGTATTGGATTAATTCCAGGTTATTAATTTATAAATTCAGTGCACTGGATCATGATACAAATAAGTCAGTTTGTGTGAAAGTAATTTATAGGATTATTTTATGTGATGTCACTCTTGGTATTCAGGTTAAAAACACACACACACACACACACACACACACAACTCACCACAGTTCAGAGTTAGTCATTTAGAATTCCACAATAATGATAAGTAAAGTTAAATTTTTACCAGTTATATAGTTTAGTATATAGGTGACAATAGTGCATAATTGACTAAGCACATACCTGGAAACCCTAAACGGAATATTTTGTATCCCCTGCTAAAAATAAAACACTTATGTTTGTTCCCACTCCACCACAAGATTTGACAATTTTCACTGGTCCTGTGCAGTTCTTCCCCCTTCCAACCTGTCAACGGCAGACTTTGGAGTGTTTGTATCTCCTGAAAATAGATGGGGATTTCCAGCCATGTGCCAGATCGAAACAAATCCATTGTGAAACATGGCACATGATAGTATTGTTCTGATTTCATAGTTTGGCCTTAGGAATGTGACATGATGTAGCATAGCCCACCTCTAACTTTCCATTGAAAAATATGATGTATTGGAGCTTTGTGCTACCTGCACTTGCAATAGACAGACTTGTGACATGGAGTTAGCTTTTTGCACGGAATAAGTTTCTCTTTTCAACCTCCTCAACAGGGAAGTTATCTCAATGTAATTTTGCACCCTCAGTTTCCGCAAACTTAATGCCCTGTTATGGCTCTAAAACAGTGTGTGTTACTTGCTTGACTCTTTTTTTTTTGGTTTGATTATTTGTTTGTTTGTTTGTTTAACCTATTCTAGAATGCACAGATAGCAACAGTGTAACTGATGCAACTAACTTTGTTTAGATTTCCTAGGAGAAGGGAAGCTGGAGATTCATGCTGGAGGCTTCCATTGCACTGAAACGTATTTTAGTATGTGGTTTTGTCATGTTGGCTTAACATTAACAGAAGAATGATCAGAACTGGGCTGGTGAATGATTCCATGTGGTTCTATCAAATGTTTGATATGCTTTCCTGTTTGCCATAGATTGCACAGCACTTATAGTTATTCCACAGAGATAGAGGATTTCATGACTACCAGTGCCAAGTGTACACTGGACAGACTTCATCAACTTGTTTCATTCATTTTTTTATTTTTTTTCATCTAACATTTCACATTTTTGTTTGCAGTTATTATTCAGTCTAAGATGGAACCATTAAAAATATCCATCCATTTGTTTATCCATGTGTCATCCATCCATTCATTTATTCATCCATCCTTTCATCATACATGTATATACTGTCATCCATCCATCCATCCTGATATTTATTAATTTTATATCTTTTTCCCTATAAAAAAATAGCATTGTAATATTATGCAAAATATTGTTTATAAAAACTACAGTATTTGTTATACTAGCCTAATAACTGTTATAACAGAAGTGACTAAAATCATTCAACATTTTTCAGTTGTCCAGCACAAAGTCATTACTAAGTTCTTACAGTCAGGAGTATTATAGTTAATGTGGGTGTAACATATATATGAATAAGTGATCAAATAATAATGGATTAATAATCTTTCAAAAGGGATTCGCCATTTTCTTGTATGTAAATTAGTGAATTAATGACACTGCAGCTTTCAGTAGTTATTTCACAAATCAAAGATTCGAAACTTAATCTTAATAACACTCTTGGAGTAGATCATTATTTTTATTCTGTAGTGGCATTTTTTTTTAACTTGAGGAATGCTTTGACAGACATTTTGAGAGTTTCGACTCATGCCTTTACTTCCCTGACCTTCCTCAGCGACTTGTCGAACATGAAGAGCCCCCTGGTGGACACTATGGTGGGTTGGAGGACACAGGTGCTTCGGCCGTGCCGGAAGTGGAAGTCAAGCCCAATACTACTGACACGGCCTCTGAACCAGAGAAAGTCAAGCGCAGACCCTGGATGTCCGTCGTGGTGCTGGTGATGAGGCAGAGCTATGTGCTGTCACTGATTGCCATGATGGTGAGTCAATGGAAGATAAGTGTGTCCTGCTTCCTTCCAGGAATATCTTATACATCATTGAGTCTCTGAAGTTTTTGTTTTCCTTAGCCTTTCAAGTCTAAGAAAGTAGGATTATCATGGCTCTAAGGGGCTGCCTGTCTTTGCTGAGAATTTTGTGGGTAGAAATTTGGAATTTGGGAATTTCTCCAGACAGGGGCACTCCACCTACTCTTCATAGATTTTGAACTATCCATATTCATTAACATGTGTAATGTCCACATGGGGTCTCCAAAATATGTTAACCCTTATCTGAGAAGGCTAGATGTCATACTTCCTACCTGGAGGAAGCCAAGGGACTGTTGAGTCACTTAAAAAAATGCAGGTTTTTTTATCTTTGTGTCCGTCCATCCCTCAATGGAGGACCCGCTAGTCAAGCACGGCCAGAACCTCACTGATGTGAGTTGTTTTTCACCATGAAGCAGACACTAAACCACATAGGCATTCTCATTTAGAAAGAAATTGCAGCTCTCAAACTTAGATTTGCAATGACTTTCAAAATCTTTGTGACTCCAGTTTTGGTAGTTAAGGGATTAAGGATAAATTTTATCTATTTATGGGAGTGAATTTGCAGGTTCTAAATAAAATTCATTCATTTTTTGGCTGATGAAACAAAAGAAAGCCCCAAAATTTATCATTCTGATTTTTTTTTTTTTTATTGTTAAGATAAAGATTAATCAAAATTGTTGGTGTGAAATCTGCCTTTTCTGCACTTGTCCAATAGGCTTGGAGTATCACATACCATTCCTGGCTGACCTTTGCCTTCCTGCTGGCTGCCTGTATCCTGTGGATGCTGCCCAACTCTCGCAAGTGGTGCCTGCGGGCCTCGCCAGTGGTCTTGATCTATGCCGAGTTTCTCCTCCTGGCCCAGTACATCTTTGGCATGAACCTGGACAAAGAACTGCCCAAGTATGCTGGCTCCTACAAGTTTGATGAAATTGGCTTCAAGAGATTCACAGATCCTTGCCTGAACTTGGCATTGCAGGTAAAGGAATATTAATTGGTCCCAATTTCAGATATATTCAGGGATGTCAAATTTACTGCTTTAATAAGATTTCCTACTATTTGGGTGTCAATAATTCCTCTTTTGGCCCTATATCCAGTATTTATTTACCATTAACATACTTTAGTTTTACATGTTGCTAAAAGAAGATGCCAGGAACTTGTCCTACTTTTTCATGTAGACAGATTGACATCCCTGTATATTGTCTGCCGCAATTTGGATGTGATGGGTCCGAGGAGAATGTTGATGATAATCTAATTTTACACAAGAAATTGTATCCTACATACAAACTTGATAAAATTGACCTGAAAAAGTTGACAGATCCTTGCCTGAATTTGCAGCAGGTAAAGGAATATAAAATGTTCACAAGTTCAGATAAGTAATGGTCAGAAATGTTCGATAAAATTGTCCCTGAGGGTTTCACAGATGTGTGTGGTAACTCAACATAGGAAGAAGGTTGCACTCACATTTAGAGTAAAAAATATATGGATGTCAGTATAATTTTTTATATTTTTCAGAGCAGGGCTATAGGCATGTATATTGGTAAGAAAAAGTACTGTTGCATGACAGTTGTTAAGTTTTCACTGAGACCAAGGTATTGCCTAGTAAGCTCTTGGAGGCAACAATGCAACTGAGAAATTATTCTGAAAAGAGTAACTTGAGCATTTTTTATAGCTGGATCTCTCAAACTGGAAAGCAAAACAACTTGCTTTACGTTACGTTCTACATACGTCTTTCAACGAAAACAAAACTTACAATAATAATGAATCCTGTCTTAAAAAATCAAAAAGGTGTTAACGGTCTTCCAATGGTCATGTTGCAAAACAACTTGCATGGGATGATACGCCCAGTTTGAATTGAGGAAGTAAAATAGTCCTTAGCCACTGGCATTGCTGATTTGAAATGTCTCCTCCGTTGCCCACTCAGGTGTTCTACACAGTGTTCCTAGTGCTTACCCTGCGACAGTACCTGGGAGAAAAGACGCCTGCCTCACCAGATCAGCAAGGAATGAAGATGAAAGCACGCAGGCGCACCCTGTTCCTGGACAAGCTGCGTAAGTTGTGTTCCGGCCCAATAGTCCAGTCTCATTCTCAATTCTCATCATACCATCTATTCACCATAATCAGAACTGTAGCCTTTGGTGTGCTTATGTAACTCTTTCCATGCCAACTCATGATATATAGGTCACCACCAATGAACTGAGAGCTGTAATATCGTCCGTATAGGTTTGCCACCATTGAACCGAGAGGCGATATATCATTACTTTAGGTTCCCGCCATTGAACTGAGAGATGATGTATCATCATTTTAGGTTACCGCCCATGAACCAAGAGATGAGATATATCTTGTGCCCAGGGTAAATGAGTCAGAAGTTGCGCTGGGCGGTTATGAGTTATGGCGGTTTTAAATTATTTTCCAACTCGGGTACCAAAATTGTTCTTTTTTTTTCACCTGAAAACAAAGAAAACTTTGGTATCTGAGTCAGAAAATAGTAAAAAAAAAAAAAAAAACAGTCATGGCTCGGCCGGCACAACTTCCAACTCATTTGCCCTGAGCACAAGACATATCATTGATATTGTCTCTCAGTTTAGGTACAAACCAAGCAATCGTGGCACAGGCATGATACTATGCCTGGCACAGAAAGCGTTAACACGTTCATTTTTCACAGATAGTATGAAAGTTTGACAAGAAGTCTTCCAGTTGCTCTTCTGCTTCAGGTGTTGTATCAGCTAGGTTATATCTTATCCCTTAACTAGAAGCAAAGATCCTGCATTTGTAGGTACAAAAAGAACCAATTCTTTACCGCATTGTTAACAGCTTATCTGCCAGACCCACAACTGCTGGTCGATTTTTGGCTGGTCATTTTTGTAATGTCCCAAAATATCCAGGCCATCCTGTAATCACTGGTTCACCACCCTAATGAGAGCATTTGCACTGAGGGAATGATGCAGTGAAAAAGGTGTCAGACAGCATCTGACAGTTTGAACGTTAAAGGTTAAATAGAACATTTAATCAAGAGATGTAAACGGATAGTCATTGGACTGAAGCAGGCCCTACCAGCAGTTACCTGTTTATGATCACATCTCTGATGTGGAATCGGTAACATTGGGTGTGTTCCTCTTCATGAGAGTGAGTACTGATGACAAGGAGGAACATGCTGAATATTACTTTGCTGATTGGTCAAGTTACTGCACTGAGGCAGTATTACTATTAGGACACTTACAGCTGATATCGAGTTACTGACTTACTGACAAAGAAATAACTGGAAAACTGAAAGTGCATTCAGTTTTTTTACTTGTCTACCCACAATGTATCATCACTTTGTCTCAAGCACTCTATGTGTCTTGGTATAATTGGCCAAAGCAGTTGTGTTCTCAAACCTCTCCGGTGGTACCTAGACCACAAAGATAATCAATGTTCAACTAATCAATATATGCATTTCATATGCAAAACATAATCTTGTCACTTAATTACAATATCCATACCTCTTATTCTGACATTCATCACCTTGTACATTAGTGTTCTGAATGCTAATCTTGTGTTGGCCTTGTTGTTCATGTTACAGTAATCAACTCCACTTTCAGGCTGGATTATGATTTAACTCTGTTGCTGTTTTCCTATATCCGAATTCTACCGTTGCCAGTATTAACCTCTTATTGACAATATCTAATGCAGCATATTGAATGTTACTGCGTCCCCATAGTTATTGTTAATATTTATGGGTTCTGGTATTAATTTAAGCTTATGATCTATACATGAAAAACTGGGCTTCTCTCTCCTGTCTTTCTTTCCTTTTTCTTGTTCTCTAAAGTCCAGTTCATGCCCTCAAAATAACAGGCTTAATGTAATTTTCTTCTCTTATGTGTTTTAACTGTCATTTTAATCTTCAGTGTATGGATATATGATACACTTATTTCCTCTCTTCTGATGACTGGAGGGCTGTGATATTTATCCTTTATTTCACTGTTCAGTATTGTGATGTATACTGTGAATCACATCTATAGCTAGTGTCTGCCTGGCTAAAATCTGTTTTAAATCTGTTTTGTCATTCCAATAGAGGTATAAATGAAAAACAACAGTACTAGTGTGGTTGTTATCTGTTCGGCCTATTACACCATAGATCAACAGGACTGAAAGGATGGCAATTTTTATGCATATTCTAACTTGTGTTTAGAGATTTTTCTATCTTTCTCTAAGTGGAATCTGTCTCATTAATTCTTGCATTCATTTGATGTGCATGTTTTAACCAGAACTAAGTTTCTGATTTCTATCATTCACAGCTTACAGCCTTTCTGCATGCATGCAGTTTAGTATGCAGTTTTGTGTCGTTTTACATGTGCAAAATATACATGTGCCATTTGTAATTTTAGTATCTTTTGTTGGCTTTAAATATGTTTTAACTGTTATATCAAAAAGTAATCTCTGTACAGAATGGCGCGGCAGGGTTACGGATTAGTTGTGATTTTTTCTTTTCAAATATATTATAGAAAATATATATTTCTTCTATTTATCTTCTTTGTTTTTCCTTTTATTATGGTCTGCCAGAGGATTTTATTATTAATCTACAAATTTCAGATGTTGAGGGTAATACATTAAGTATGAGAGTAACACGATAACAGCAGTTAAGTTTTATGCATGTATAACTGTGCAGTGTGGCTGATCTACCGGTTTTCTTTACCCTTCCAGTTGCGTCAGATGTTGATTATGCAGGTAACACAACAACCACCTAAAAACAAAAGCTGATACCCCACCCTGTTACCTGCCTGCTAGATACAGAGCAACTAACTATAACCAAGTCTAGGGCCTTTGCTCACAGTTAGAAATAACAAGAAGGCTTCTGTTTTCTTATTTTCCTTCGTTATTTTTATTCTCATTCCACTCCTTATTCATCGGTCATTTCGTTTAATGAAAAGAGGTTCTGAAAATGAAATAATGAAGGGCAGCTATGATAACAAACTTAAGTTAAAAGATGGCTGCTTTGTGGCCAGTCACTGCATGCAGTTGCAATCCTGTGTCCCATTCAGCTTATCAGTTCCTGAAGTTTGCATTCATTTGTTCAGTAGACATGTAGCTGATGCCTCCATTTTGTTCCATATCGTAGTGTACTTTTCCTTCTCATTTGTGTTCCTGCCTGAAACACCCTTGACCTGGTCTTCCACTTGTTATTGACTGGTAACGGTTAAGCCATAATGATTGTCAAAGGAGGCATTGTCTTATCTAATGGCAGATCATTGTGACCACCCATATTACTTCCCCTTTGCCAGAGTTCCCCTTACCAGTCATAAAGGGTGGTGAAAAAACAGTGTGAAGAAAACAAAAAAAATGACTTCTGCACCGTTTGCTTGAATCATATGATGTAAAGAAATTTTATAAGATTATGGAATAAAGAAAACTACTCCTCCAATTGTAATTTTATCATTTTTTTTTTTTTTTTCGTGATCAGCCTTTCAGTTGGCATGAAGTTAAGTGATTTTTTACTCTTCACACTGCTTGCTCAATGGGAAGTAATAGGACACAGTGATGTCCAGTTGTTTTCAGGCTGAGCATTCCAAAGTCAGGTTTTTAGAGGAAATCTTTTGGCCTGCACAGTTGACTATTTTTTATTTTTTTTTAACTTTCTTTTTTCCTTCAGTTCACTTATACTTTGTCAGACATCAGAGTATAGTTATTTCCAAACTGACAGTGATATTTCCTTTTGAACACAATTATTTAACCAATGACATTACTCAGCAGGTTATACATAATTTTCAAATGGTCCCCACACGAATTCCTTTACTAAACATTCTGTACTTTTTATTCAGGCCAATCCTGTTAATGTCTCCAAAATAATATCTCTTTTCTCATCTCATTCTTTCCTACATCAGTGATAGCTCAGCATGTTATGAAAAGTTAATATGTCTCGCGCCCAAGGCCAATGAGTCGGAATTCGATCAGAGAGATTTCAAGTTACGGCCTTTTTTAACTATTGTTCGACTGAGATACCAAAATTTTTTATTTGTTTGCCACAAAACGAAAATTCAATCTAGTCTATTCCAAAAAGAAAAATTTGGTATCTGAGCTGGAAAATAGTTTAAAATGGCAGTAACTTGCGATCACCTGGAGTGACTTGCGACTCATTTGCTCTGGACACAAGACATATGTTTCACAGTAATAACATTGTCAAAAATGAAAGTTATTGAAAGAAAAATCATCTTTGTAATCGTCACATCTGTAAGCATTGAACCTCTCTATATCATCTACTAACTCAGCTGTGAATCAAGCCAGAAACTGGATATCTGATAGTGTCTGTGCATGTGTTCTGGTGATCTGGTACAAGTTGTGTCAAAGGATGTCAAGTTCCCCTATCATTTCTTTGCCTGCTCCATCCCTGGTCTGTGATTTAATAGTTGGCAGATATAGAGGAGAGAAAGAAAAAAAAAAAATGGGTTTAAGAACATCAGTATTCGAAATCTATAAGTATAATGTCATCTCTACAGTATGAAATAGAATTACTTTCGAGAGAATTGGATTTTGCTTATTAACAATTTGCTAGGTGTTAATGTTAAAGAAGAATGTATGAAACTTGTGGATACCTGATGAATTTTTTAAAAAAGCTGTTCAAGAGTTGCCATTGTCCCTAATTTTCATCATGAACTATTAAGGTAAAGATCCCTTTGAAAAGAGAGTTACATGTTTGATCAGCCCATGTCAATGTCCATTTTCATTTGTCGAATGTGTGTCAATGCAGTATACTTGACGTGGCATCCAGTCTCATGTAGTACTCGGCCTGGTTCAACCGTAGTGAATGCCGGTGACAGTTAGTGGGTGATGGGTCTCTGTGAAGTATGCTAGTGATTGTAGGTGGATTTCTAGGGAGTAGGTTTACATAAGAATTTCCTAAGAATTTCATTTTTATCTTTGGTTAGCTTAAGGTTATTTCCATAGGTCTGAGTTCCAATGATAATCTAAGCCTGGTATATAAAAAAAAATAAATCTTGACCATAGTTCTCATTGTAAACCATGACATTTATCACAAGCAAACCCAGCTGTTTATAGACTGGTTACAGAGTTCCTGTATGTAATAATCAAGCATTAGATTTGCTGAAAAGCATCTCTTGACCAAAGTTTGGTGATAAAAGTAGTGTGGCCAAGGCTTGTTTATTATTTTTTTGCCTGATTTTTTTTCTCAGAAATGATCAGTTAGTTGATTCTTTGCTTTGTGCGTTTTGTATAGAAATTTAGAATTGATCAGCAGTTGCAAAATGTAAGCTTTGTACAGGATGCTGGGGAAAAAAATAGAAGTCTCTTAGTAAAGCCTTAAGTAGTTTGGCTTGAAATTTTATTGCAAAAATCATAGGGCCTTCTTTTTTTTTTTTTTTTAACAGCTAGATTGGCTGATGGCCCTTTTTTTTTTTTTTTTTATTGTTCATCACTGTTGTTTTTTTTTTCCTCTCCCCACCATTTCTACATAGCAGGCAACATAATGATGGAGAGCCTCAACAAACTGCTTATTCAATTTTTGTTTTCAGTCTAACCTTTTTTATATTTCTAGCTAGCAAATGAAGGCACTATCATTAGTTTTGCTGGCTCATAATATATTTTAAGTCTGCGAATGTTGTTTTGAAAAGCAAACAAAGAAACAGCTGTCTAAGGCATTTTATCTTAGAAGGCTTTTGATCTTATGCATTGAAGTTGAAGCGGTCAGCATTTCTCCTTTAAAGCTAGTTTTACTCTCCGTATTTTTGTTCACAAACGAAATAAATTAGCTGCCATATGAGGGTGAAAATTTACCAAGAATTACATTGTTAGGTCTCTATATCCTTGTATATGTAATATATTATGACAGATAATGACATATTAAGTGTAGGGAAATAAAGATTTATTTGACCAAACTTCCTCACATAGAATCATAAATCGTGGGCTTAGAAAATGTAATCTGAAGTGTGATATGGATTCATATTTCCCATGTGGAGGTTCTTAAAGAAGAGCATACTGAAACAACAGATTGTTTTGAGAACAGTTTATATCATGTCCAACTTTTTGAAACACTCTCAGGGGAGGAAGATGTTTCTATTCTCCTGGAGGATTGTAAGTTCATGTTATTCATTTGGTCACTCCTCTCTCATTTCTGTCTCATTCTTTCATTCTTACACTCTTTAACTGACCGAGGGTCAAGGAGAAAGTTGAGACATATATCAGTCACATTACACCTTTCTGAAAAGTTTTCCATGCACATGTCTCACTGTGTCATTCTCTGCACTGTCCAAAGGTCATTGGCTCGGAGCCAGACAGAGCTTTGAGATTGATGTATTAGTTACTTTCCAAACGAATCTTCCTCAAAACAGTTTTCAATGAACACTTTTTCTTCACATGGTCCAATTCTCTGTATGGCTTCTATCTAGCATCTTTGATATGATCTTGGCACTGAAAGTCAAAGAGAAAGTTAAGAGCTATCTATCTGTCAGATTCCCAAAAAATCTCCTTCAGGACAGTTTTCACATCACATTTTCACCTCTCCAGTTTATTCTCTGTTTGATTCCAGGTCTTTCTATACTTGATGAAGTAACATTTAGAAATGTAGACTCTCTATCTATCACAGTTCTGAAGAACCCTCCTCAAAACAGTTTTCACAGCACATTTTCATTTCACCATTATTTTTCAGCAGTCACAACCACACCTGACCTCATTGTTTGAAAGTGGATGTCTGATGATCCATTGTTTCCTCATCTGATAGCACCCTGACTTGGAGTAAATCACCTGTCAGAATGTCTCATTAAAATGCTGATTGTCTTGGACCTATAAAGCACACTGTTTTCTCTTGTGCACATTTGCTTCAGAACTCAATGAACATTTCTTCATCTGTAATTTTGCCCACCCACCTTTTTTTCTGTTTTAATATTATTTTTCCCCCCGGTCATCATATCACGTCTTACATCTTAATCTTAATATTTCGCAGTATTTCCTTCTCAGTTCATCTCATTCTATTTCTAGATCAGTATTTCAGTTTGCTTGAGCCAAGTTTGTAGTCTTGGCAGGCCTGTTATAGGTCTTCAGGTTTCCTGTGTGAAACAATTGTAGACTTCAGCCTGTTATAGAAGCTAACGAGTGTGCGGCAGAAGGTGATATTTTAATTTTACATGACATATTTTTCCTACCCTTTCCTCACATAGCCTTTGGCTGATTTGGATTCCTCAGGTCACAGCAAAGCTCATCATCATGTGAGGCATTGTCCTTGCTTGTGAAGAGTTGCCCACAACTGTCAAATAACATGTTGGCAAAGAGTTCTGTGCAAGATACTCACTGCACATTGCAAGAATTATAGAGCCTTGACAGAGTTTGTATTCAGTTGGGTTGCATATTTCCTTTTATGTCTGGTTCCTCAGTTTGGAGAAATGATTGAAGACAGTGTTCATTTTCCACAGGTGTTGAAAATTCTGAGAATGAGAGGCAGTTTATAGAATTATCTGGAGATCCTTAGATACTCAATTCTCTTTCTGATTTTACATTATCTGCTCAATAACATGGCAGCCTTCACCAGCTCACTATTCTGTATCTACCTTTGACCACTCTCTCATAATTTTTCTGCTCATTGTTTTCTCCCTCATTTTTCTCACTCACAGTTTTTCCTATTTTGTCTCCTTCAATTTTTTTTTTTTTTCCACTTTGCTCCTGAGACTTTTGTGCTAAGTTCTGAAATGATGTCATGTATGTTTAAAAACCAGCAGTCTCCACCCGGAAGATTGAACATATACCGTTGACTTGTTTCATATAAGGATCATCAGATCCATTTTCCTCTTACCCTGTCAAGCCAGTTGGGCAAATCACATAAAATTGATCAGAAGTTTATTTTTTATTTAAATTATTAGGCCCTAATTACTGTTATATAAACCAAATTGTCTTCCTTTGTTTCTGACAGTAGTTTAATCTGTGCAACCTCAGTGAGCCAGTAAGTTTTTCTATACAAAATCCCATCTCCACCAAAGTCAACTCATTAAAAGCTAGATGCAAATATTGATTACCTCCCCACCAACTTATGAAGAACAGGAAAAATAATTCACCTCACTCAGGCCAACGGCATAATAAAAAGTGAAACAAATAAATTTTAAAAACAGCACATAGTGTTCATTTCATTTTCTGTACTGTTCTTGAATATTTGATTTTGTTTCACTTTGAGTTGTATGGTAGCAGTTTAATCTTATGTTCCAGCAGAGTTAATAAGGTTAAAATGAGATGGATTTTGATGTAATCTGCCACTTTTTCCCCCATGCTGATCTGGAATGTCCTTTGACCAGACCTTCATCCACATTTTGGCCTTCCTATGCCTTGACTATATCAGTCCTCATCCCCAGGAAGTTTTTGTTATTTGTCATGAGTGGACCATGAGTCAAGACAGACTCTTAGATGTCAAGAGAGATAAAGTATTTAACTGGAAATTTGGTGAAAGTAAAAGAGAAATTGGGTCATAATACAAAAGTAGCTGATCTAAATGCAAGAAATCATGAGCACAGTTCTCTGTTGCTCTATCTCCATTTTTCACATTTTGAGAAAATTACATGCTATGGGTTGTGTTTAGCAACTGTTTTTGTACATAGGAAATAGGACAAAATGATTTTCAAAATCTACCTGTTTGGGCAAGTGATGGGTGAAATGACTACAATATAATCATGGTAGTTTTACTATCCCTTTTTCACATATGTGTATCTCCAAATTGTCCAAAATGGAGATAAGACAACACAGAACTGAGCTCACGAAATGTGGAAAACAAAAATGCAAGAAATTAACTTCCTGATTTAGCAAACTAAAGCCACCAGAAGCAAGCTGGAAAGGATGAAATAGTAAAACTGAACTGAACTGATCATATCTGAGATAAATATTGAACAAATGAAGTGGAGTTTTACATCTTGTTGAGTTTGTAAAATCAAGTTGTACTGATGAACGTTCCAGAGATTTTGAATATAGATTTAAAATAGTAATGTAATATTTTCTACTGGGTCTCTAAGGTTGAAGATCTATAGCAGGCTGCAGAGGAAAACTAAATCCCATGATTTTGGCTTTTTATTGAGTGGCTTATAGATTCCTTGACACTTAGGTATTGATATCACCTAACCTAAGCCATTAGTCTGCTTAGCTGCATTTTTCACCTGTCAAGCAATGTCAAGTTTGTTTTTGATGATTTTTTTGTTTCTTCATTACTTCCTGAATTACAGATGATATTTTCTTATGACCTCAGAATTTGACATTTGAGTTGTCATTTGTCCCTGTCCATGTTTAGATACTGATCATGCTCTCTATCTTGAGGCCAAATTCTGACAAGTAGTAGCTGAGGTCCCTTCCAGTATACAAGAAATCAACAGTGGAATAACTGTTGTATTTATAAATTTCTGTCACAGCCAAATTATTGAGAGACAACAGGAGGGACTCCGTCTGTTTGTCTTTATATGAATGTATTGTCACAAAGTAAATGTCTACTGGAGATCTGGGTGTACAATTCACCACTGTCTCCATCAGACAGTAAAACAAGCCATCATTTTGTTGTCATTGAATGTTCAAAATAGGGGCTCTTTCTACATTTGTCATATATGAATGTTTGTCCCAGAGTGAATACTGTCAAAATGTTCCTGCATATACTTCTTCACTGTCTCCATTACAGAGGAAAATAAGTCATCATTTAATGCCATTGATGCCAACAGGAAAGATACTCTGTCTGAATATTTGATATCAGTATATTGTCACAGAAAATATACCTGTGGAACATCACTGCACACATTTCTCCAGATCTTGATCAGATTAGTGAAGCAGGCCTTTATTTGTTGAAATTATGGAGTGCGGACTGATGGACGGACACCACATTCCATCTGTCAGATGTCACTGCTATAAATGTTTATTGTTTATTTGTGTGCATGAAACAAAGATGAATGTCAGAAAGGAAAAAGTCACAAAGTGTGTTTAGAATTTTTCTGTTGTTCTTGATACAACAGCATTCATGATAGTTAAATGTTATTCTGAATAATTTAACCCTTTCACTGCCAGGACACATGTATACTCATTTTGTTGTCTCTTCTATATTAAGATCAACAACTTTTTACTGACTGTTCAATTTGAAACAGCTTCGTAACCAGCGGTAGTTATGTTTACTTTGATGAACATTGTAAAAATTAAAGCTAGATGCTAGGATTTTTTTCTCAAAATTCTTTTTGTCATCATGGCAGTCAAAGGGTTAAATGCCAGTGGTGTATTCAGAATGCTTTGTGAACAGTGATTGCACTTGTTTCTGTGATGCTGTTTTCATCTTTCACATTTTTATCTTTACAATTTTTTTTTTTTTTTTTAGCCATCATTCTGCATTTTGAAAATCTTGTTTCCTTCACAGATATGAGATTAGATGAGCATTTTCAAATCACACCATTAATTTTTTTTTATTATAATGTTGTTATTAAATTGGATAACATTGGAAATCACTGAATTTTTCAGCATGCTCGTTAAACATTAGATTTAATGTTGCGCATTTTTTTTGTTGGTTTTTTTTTTGTTTGATATTTCATTATGTTTGTTAATTTACTAATCAAATCTTTGTTTTATTCTGCTCAGTATGTCAGTATATAGTTGTGATTAGCTTGCTGTACTTGCATGCAGTAAGTCTGTGTGTGCTAGCTGATGTACTGTAGTTTGACCAGTGCCTGGTTTGTTTCTCTCCTCCACCATCCGCAGTTCCCATGGATATGCAGAGCCACACCTATGACAGCAAGACAATGATCTTCATAGGTACTGTCTGAGCCTCGGGGCCGATAGAGAGATAGTGTGGGCTATATCTAACTTTTTCATACATTAACAACTGTTTTCAGTACAGTATCAGTAGAAAATGTGGGATAACTTTTAGGTTTTCAGTATTGGTAGAAAGTGTGGGATAACTTTTAGGTACATATCTATTGTTTTCAGTGTCAGTAGGAAATACGAGATAACTTTTTGATACATCATTATTTTCGGTATCAGTAGAGAGTGTGGATAACCTTTCCATACATTACCTGTTGTTTTCTGTAGTGGTAGAAAGTGTGAGCTAACTTCTCTACCCATCATCTATTATTTCCAGTATTGGTAGAAAATGTGGGGTAACTTCTAGTTAATTGTTCTGTTGTGCTCAACATCAGCAGTAGGTATGGGGTAATGTGTTGAAACATCCTTTATTGTGTTATCATCAGCATAATGTGGAGGGTAACTGTTTGATGCATCCCCTATCATTTTCAATATCACTAGAAAAATATTGGGAAACTTCATGATACCAGATATCCCCTATGGCTTTCAGTAGATGTTCAATGTGAGGGTGGATCTACTTTCTTCACCCTTGTAGTTCTAATGTCAGTAGGAAGAGGGTGACCTCTTTGTAGTAGAAATGTTTTCAACAGATTCTAATATCTACAGCTGTTTGACTTCATTCTGGTAATGATTACAGTGATACAGTTTTCAAAGGTCCCATCTGATCACAAATGCTGACATTAAGTGAAGAAAAAAAAAATGTTTAATGTGCTCCCCATTGTATTCTGTAGATAACAGGGCAATTTTGCAGAATTTTCAAGATAACTACAAAACAAAGTTTGTAATGGAGCTGCATTAGTTTCCCCAATTAATCTCTCGAATGTTTGAAGCACTATAATAGCTTCAAGTAAGGCATCATTAGAGAATAAAAACTTCAAGCTAAAAAAGAGTTTACGGTTACAGAGGAGATGCATTGGTGTTCTCCATATTTCTAAAAATTTTGAAGCACTATAGTAATTTCAAGAAAGGATAATTTTGATAAAGTTTGAAGGCTATTTAAGAGAGGGAGTTTGCTGGGAACTGGAGTTTGATCTGGGAAAAGATTCCAAATCTAGACAATAGTGTTATCCCTTTTCATTTTCTTTTGTGTTAAAACATGGTTTGCAAGCCCCCAGTGAGTTTTGTAGTTCAAGATTATTTTACCAAGCCTTAGTATGACATGTAGGTTTTAGGACTGATCTTTCAGAACGGGAGGAAATTTGCTAACCCTGTACTGTATTTATTGTAAATGCTGAGTAGATCTAATATAGACAGCACAACGGACGGAAGGTGGCACCGAGCTCCAAGTCTTCACCCCACCAGCATTTGTTATTACTGGCTTTTGGTCTTTTCCCTATAAGACGTTCTCTCGCTCTCTCTCTCTCTTTCTTTGTTTCTCTGAAAGCTGCTGGCTCGTGGATCTTAGGTGAAACTCTTTGACAGTCTGTTCTGATGCCTTTTTTTTTCTCTGTGATAAGTCTGAGCGAGCATGATAGCTGTCTTTTTTTTATACCCATCTTCACAGGCGCTTTCCCTCGCTCACTCTCTCTTTCCATCAGTTTTTGATGCATGCTCTTTCATCAGCTGATTTCACAAGCCTCCCACATCACAGATTCTGCAAATACAATAATCTATAAAGCACAGCAAGTACAAACTGCATAAACGCATGCACAACAAAGACAAACTCCACAAACAGCCATCCCATAATTACAAGCACCTCACAAACATTTAACACTAAAACAAACACTATACACAGAATCAACACTAGACTATCACTAGAAACATAAACACTTCACCAACAAAAACACCTCACAAACACTGTAAACACAAGCACTATAAACGAAATCAACACAAATACCACAAACACAATCATTGCAGACACAAGCTATGTCAACTCGAGTACTGCAAGCCGGAGCACACTGTAAATGCAAACACCTCACAAACAAACACCATAAACACAGAGCCATCTTTCTGTCAGGCATGTCAGAAGTAGACAAGAAAGAAGATGAATCTTGCATGAAAATAAAGAAGAAAATAGAATTCCAGTGTTCACATCTCAAATTGGCATTCCCTTCCTTTTGCTTGGACATTGCTGAATTTTTCTCTTGAATTTCACATCACTTGCGTATGTTTTCTTTCCTTGCCCAGCAGTGCTTATTCTATATAAATGTGATTTTTCACAAGCACAGGTACCGCAAGTACAAAATAGAAAACATATTTACCACAAACATGAAAGAAGCAATTGCCACAAACACAATTGTGGAAAACACAGGTATTACAAACACACAAGGAAAACACAATTACCACAAACACAAGCATGGAAAACACAATTACTACAAACACAAACATGGAAAACACAATTACTACAAACGCAAGCATGGAAAACACAATTACTGCAAACACAAGCATGGAACCACAATTACTACAAACACAAGCATAAAAAACACAATTACCACAAACATGGAAAACCTAATTACTACAAACACAGACATGGAAAAAACAATTACCGCAAACACAAGCATGAAAAATATAATTACTACAAACACACGCATGGAAAACAAAATTAACACAAACATGGAAAACATAATTGCTACAAACACAGGCACGGAAGAAAACAATTACCGCAAACACAAGCATGGAAAAAAAACAGTTACCACAAACATTAAAAACACAGTTTCCACAAACACAAGTGTTGAAAACACAATTACCACAAGCACTGCACTAACACAAGTACCTCTAACACAAGCACTACACAAAAGACATTTCCTTGTCATACATCATAAAAGTAGTAAAAGAGATGAACCATGGATGAAAAGGAGCAAAGTTTGCAGCTTGCACATCTGAAAATGTAATTCTCTTTCTTTGCTTGAACCGTCACTGAATCTCCCTAGTAAACTTGTAGGCACATCGACATGTCCCCTCTCCTTCCACCTTCAATGTTAAGCTTACACAATTATGATTTTGCATTTCCTTCTCCCTTTTGGCTATCTTCTAGTTGGCTTCCACTTTGCAGAAATGAGTCTTTGCTTGACCTTTTTCAAAGGAACTACCACTAGTTCATCTTTTTTATTGTTCTTGCTTTTTTAGCTCTCCATACTTTTACTTTCTCAAAAGAATGTTCTTTATCTTATCTTAGCTCAACACTTTTAATGTGATGTCTTCGAGAAATTTTGTGTCAGAACATTTCTCCCTTTGCAGTTGACAACTTTTTGACATTTTGCTTCGAAACAAAATTTTTTTAGATGTTGTATCTTTTTTTTTTTTCTTGCTCTTACACTCAATAATAGAAGTAATGATTGGAACATATCTTGAATGAATTGATAATTCTGTTTTAATTTTTGTACTTATTATTTTTTTTTTTTTTTCTGCATCTTTTGATTCTGTTATAGAAGCATAAAAGAAGAATGATATTAACTATAATCTAAAACTCTCATGCTGATATTCTTTCAAGTATTGAAAAAAAAATGGGGCATGTTTCCCTATAGTAAGAAATCTACTCATCTGCATCTGTGCTCTTTTCTGATCTGGCTTAAATAACAAGTGCTGGTGTTGATAACAGTGGTGCTGGTATGTTGATAGTGAAAAAAATATTAACATTTGCGACGCTTTAGTTGGTTTCAGTTAGATCTTATGTGTAGTAGCAGTAGTCATTTTATTTTGCACTTTTTGTTTGAAACATTTTTTTCATGGCAAAAAGGAATTTTCATAAAACTGAACATGAAAAATAATAAGGTGAATAATGTTAAATAATAGGTCTAGAGTAATGATATTTGATAGGAATATGCGCTAGGATCCTGTGAAAATGTTTTTTAATTCCTAGTATAGAGTATCTTCCTCTGGGTTGAATTATTTGATATTGAGGGAAGTAAAAAATTCTGTCCCATTTTAATGTATAAAGCTGTTCAAATTTAATTTATCAAATACCATTGATTTGGAACTCAAAGGAGGAGAAAAAAAAAAAAAAAGCTTTTGATACAATTGCTGAAAACATTAAGGCATGAAAAGCATTATCAAATCAAGATGACATGTCATAATTAGTACTGCACAGCTTGCTGGCACAGAGCATTTTAATGCAACATTCGTCAGTGAGATCTTGCACTAATTTTGCCATGAAAAAACACCAGTTTGGCTTTTTGTTTCCCACTTTTTTTTCTTTTTTTTTGCATTTACTTAATTTTTTAAATTATTTTAATGGGTTGATTTATAATTTTCTTTGCTTCACTTTTTTTGGTTTTTTTTGAACACCTATAGTTTAGCTTAGTTTAGAGCACTAACCATCCTTTACTTGTTATATAATACTTTGTGGGCCTTTCACAGGTATTATTGTGGATGCATGTAGGTGATATAAGTAATGGTCCCAAACTGATATACATTTTGTTTGCTGCCTCCCCTCCCATCCCTGTCCCCCCTCTGCCAGGTCACTACCTGTGGGTGGTATTCTGCAAGTACTGGATCATCTTCTGCACCATCATGTTGGCGGTCATCGCCCTGCAGGACGTGGTCATCTACCGCATCATCTACATGTTCCTCTTCCTCTTCTTCATCATGCTGTTCCAGGTAAGTCTTTGCTGATATACTCTGTCAAAGTGAACCAAAGTGCTATGGCTCCAGTTTAGAAAGGTGAAATAAATTCTTTTGTTTAAATAACAAAGGAGCAGCTTTTTGGACAGAACTAGGCTGTTATTTAAATTCACAGAATCTTGAGCAAATGATGATCTGATTATCAGTCTACATGTAATATTAACTTGGACTCAACTGATTTGCCATTTTGCTGTTTTCTTCAAACTATTTATAGTATGAATATGTGCACTGCCCCAGCTTCATTTTAAAGTAGCATAGTTAATCTTGATGAGGATAAAAAAGATTGTTCCCTTATTTTAGTCAATTTGCAAATTTTATCAAATACTTTTCTCTGTGAGTTAGACAAAGGTGTTATTTGTTTATTTTGAAGTTCATATCATGTGGTGTTTTAATTTTGTCAGTGACAGTTGACATGAAAACAAGAGAAACGTTTGGCAGAATTGCAACAGTGTTTCATATATATACTGTTTAAATGACGTAAGGCTGCGCTTGCAATAAATATCCAAGTTCAGGGTGGGCCACAAGTGAACTAACAGTAGTTTAAGTATTTGTGTTGTGCTTTTGGTCAAAATTAGCCAAGCTGTCCTTCTAAACCAGTTCAAAACTATTTTTAATAATTACAAGATTAAACATTACTATATGTAACTAAAGTGTCAAATTAATTTGATTGTTGCTAAAAAATTTAGTTGTAGTAGTAAAATGTTTCAAAACATGCCCACCTACAAAGCGATAGCCTTCTTTTATCAGTCCCTGTACAAGAAGCCTAAAAAGCTCCCATAGGGAATGCCCACCTACAAAGTGATAGCCCTCTTTTATCATTCCCTATACAAGGGGCCTGAGAAGCTCTCATGGGGAATGCCCACCTACAAAGCGATAGCCTTCTTTTATCATTCCCTGTCTAGGAAGCCTAAAAAGTTGGAAATTATGATGGAAGTCTGTCAAATGTCTTGCGCCCAGGGCATATGAGTTGGAAGTCATTCCAGATGATCTCAAGTTACAGCTGTTTCTACTTATTTTCTGACTCAGATACCAAGATTTATACCAAAACTTTTATTTTTCTCGGGTTAAAAAAAGGTTAAATTTTCATTTTGTACAAAAAAAAAATAATAATAATAATAAAGAAGTAAATTTGGTACCTGGGTCAGAAAATAGTTTAAAACAGCTGTAGCTCGAAATCACCCGGTGCGACTTCCGACTCATTTGCCCAGGACACAAGACATTTTAGTCTAAAAAGCTCCCTGGGCTTTGCTCTTTCTTGTCTCCACAGCATTTTTCATTAAAGTTTGTGATGATTTCACCTTCTGTCTTTCTAGTATCTAAGGCTGATGATAATTATTATATGGTTTGTCCCTCCCCAGTTGAACATCACCTTGTGGCAGAAGATCAACGCTCTGTTCTGGTGGATTGTCATTGTCTACTCCATGCTGGTGCTCTGCTTGATCTACACCTACCAGTTTGAGGAGTTCCACAACTACTGGTCCAATTACACTGGCTTTGATGATGACCTGTACGTTGGTTTCTGATAGTGGTCAACTTCCTTAGCTCTGTACTATCCTGCATCTATCTTCTTTCACCTTTTTGTCTTCTGTGACTTGTGTATGCCCATTTTGCTATCTCTGCTACATTGAACAACAAAAAAATGAGTGACATTTGACAACTATTGATAATTAACAATCTATAGATCCTTTCCATGTTGGTGTTTACTTCCGTGTTTGGAGTGCGATTTTTTGTGGGGCGGACGCAAAAGTGAAACGTCATAAGTGATTTACTTCCATGTTTGAAGTGTAAACAATAGAATGTGGGACGGAAGCAAAACATCATAAGTGAACAACCTGTACGGCAATTAAGATATTGTTTGTTTGTTTTTGTTGTTATGGTTGTGTTTGCTGAATCCATGTTGCAGGAGCCAGAAATACAAAATTGACCTCAATTCTCTGGATCCAGTGGACTTGGTACATGGGTAAAAGTTGGTCAGGTACAATCAGCACACCAGCCAATCGAAGTTAGCTTAACGATCTTGCTGGCTTATTGAAGAGAAGAATAATAATTGCCGGTCGCAAAATGTTGCCAATTATTCTGATTTATCCTTCTCCTGCTATTATTTACTCTCTAAATCTCATGGGATACACCATTATACAACATATTTTACAGCTTTCAGGCTTGCCGACATTTTGGTTTCATGCTTACAGGTTTTTGGAGTTGGGGCGGTCAGATTTCAGGCCAATTGCTTTTAGCGAACTTTCACCCATGACCTGGTACTTATCAGATCCCTGATCATCATGTTTCATGTCCTATAATAGTCACTGCATACAGTGGTTGTGGTATTTATTGTATTGTATCTGAGGTCACCATGGCACACTCCATAATCAGTGGACCCTTTTTTTTTATATTTTAATGAATTTTTGGCTTCCCTTTTGTATGTGTGTTTATTTAGCTGTCCCCTGGCTATATCAATTATCTTGGACTTTATTCAAACCCACAGTATTTTTCTCTTTTTTTTTTTTGCCTTCAGTTTGAGGACAGCAAGACGGATTGTCTATTTCTGGCTTAACTTTGCACATCTTTTGCATTTAAACTGTTCTTGATTTTAAAAAAATTTTTTTTTTATCTGTGAATGTGCATCTTTTTCCTAGCTGATCTATCTTTTATAGGAAATTACTCTTCAAGCTAGAAACATCTCAGTAGACAGGCCCTGATCCCTTTTTGTTGTTTTATTTCCCAACAGGCTGAAGGACATAGGTCTGGAGAGGTACGACACCGCTGGGCTGTTTGTCAAACTGTTGACACCCACCAGCTTCCTGGTCTTTGTCATCCTGCAGCTGCGCTACTTCCACAAGCCATTCCTCATGTTGAGTGCCATGGACAGATACAAGTAAGTTCTTTGATGTGGACAGTCAGTGGTACTGAAGTTGCTCAAACTGAGTGTTGAAAGTCAGCTTTGTTCACAGCTATCCATGACGCAGTGTCATGGTTAAATACAAAGTGAGCATTTGCCTGTTGGACATGTATATATGTATTGCATAGACTCAGTGGAAAACCCAGATATGTCACATTTCCTACAAAGGGAGAAAAACAGAAATTAAAGTTTACAAGTCTATAGTTTTTCACAGCATACCCCTTTAAAAACTCTCTTTTAGCGGAACTTGACTGTTTTTTCCGAATGATTGTTCTGGATAACAAACCTTAGCAGTGTGCTTTATAACATAGGAGCAGCAACTCATTTTTCACAAAAATGTGACTTATCTGGTTTTTCGACTGGAGGCTTTATTTCTGTATTCTGTTTTTGTTTTCTTTTGAGAGAATGAAGAGATAGGATGCTATATTTACGCCAGAACATTTGCTTTTATTTTAGAAATGGGTTAGATCATAGTGTTAAGGCCAGTTTTCAGGCTCAGGCTAGGATCTTAGATATGATGATAAGGATGTGGATTTGTAGAACACAGCGATGGATTTTGGCTCATTATCTTACAACCTCCTCCGGGATGGTTATCTCGATAAGTACTGTGGATAGATTTTGAGGAAATTTTTGTTTTAAATGAAAGTTATGATTTCTTGTTGCGAATGACTCTTGTGACTGGTGATGGGTGCAGAAGACAACAGCTGGACTGTATTCACATTTTTTTTAATCCTTTTGAAAAGCCAGTCCCATATTTGTGACCTTTTTTCATTGAAATATGAGTAGCAGGTTGACAGATATGGTGGTCTTGGAAAGCATTTATGTAAAATGATGATGTGTTTGTGTCTGTGTGTGTGTGTATTGCCCCAACGACGAGCCAAGCAGGCTCAAAAATTTGACAAAGAATTTATCATCAAAACCAAGTTGTTTATAGAAATTTATACGTTATTTGTTTCTCTTGAATTGTATTTGCTAGTTGCCAGTCAGACAGTTGTATTGTATTTTATAAAATGTGTTTGTGTCTGTGATGATGTTCAGGTCTGGTGGAGACAGCAACGTGAACAGAACCGATGAGGAGTCTCATCTGCACAACATCACAGAGGATGAGGATGAGAATAACTCTGCAGATCATTTACAGCAGCAGCAACAGCAGGCACAGGGTAAGTTCGTGGTCACCAAAATTATCCTAGAACAAGTGGTCGTGGTTCAGGAGAAGTAAAAATAGTAATGGGTTATGCACACATTGAGGAAAGAATCAACAAAATCACATGTATTTTTTAGTCTTTGGCAAGCTTCTTTGCAGTCGGCCATGTCAAGAGTATTGGCCTTGACTTCTGTGTGCCAAGTCTACCTCCGGGTCTGCCTAAGTGACCCTGTTGTCCTCCCACCTCCTCTTCCATACAAGCTCCAAGTACAGAGTTTGTGGAGTGACATTTGCTGACTCTTTCTGAATTGTTTACCCAATCTAGTGCCATTTCCTTCTCCTCGGAACATTCATAGGTTCTGAAAGAACTCTAGATATTTCATTGCCTCATCTCACCAAGGAGAATATCATTACATGCATCTCTGAATCAAGTCAAAACAAGTTTGAGAAGTTGCCATGACATTCATACAAAAGATGTTAAATAATACATTAATTCATAAGAATGGCCTCAAGCTATCAGTATATGCCTTGTGGTACTATAATGGGAGACTGTTTCGCAGATTATCTGCCCCTCCCAAAAGAGGGACTCATATAAGGGGAGATCATTTTGACCAGCCCTTTTACTTCCCTTTGCCAAACAATGGTGATATTGAGCAAGCAGAGGAAAAAATCCCTTTACTTCTTGTCATTCAAAAGACTGGTCGCCAAATAACGTGATAAAATTATAACAGTAAGGTGAGTAGGAAAAAAGACATTCTCTTTACATCATAATTTTTTCTGGAATTTTTCATAGTGTATTTCAAGCAAAGGGCACAAAAGCAATTTTTTCCCTCTTTATACAAGCTTGTTCAATCCCTCTTTTGTCTGGTAAAGGGAAGTAATAGTACTGAGTACATCCATCTCCCAAAATGGTCTCAGATTGAAAAACAACAACAACAACAACAAAAGATGAAATTCTACGTACACCCTTCATGAGGTGGACAACAACTGATAGTCCCAGCAGCAGGACTTATTTTTGTTCATTTTGGCTGTATTCACAGGCTCCATGAGGAACTGGCTGAAGAAGAAAGTCATGGTAGCAGCGGAGAAGTGGAAGCAGTTTACCCGCTTTCTCTGGCGGCTGGGAGAGATCCACATGTTCAAGCTGGTGGTGCTGATCATTGTTATAGTGGCTGTCAATGAAGTAGGTCAAGGGCAGGCTTGTGGGTACTTGAGAGGAAACCAGGCTTGTGTAGCTCAATAAGCATGCGAAGGGCAAGATAGAAAGCTCATGAAATGAGAAGAAAAATTCCTAAAAATACCATTTCCATTTCAGGAATCTTATTTCTGTCTCATGCTTATCCATAAAGATCTTCATTAACTGCATTGTTTCTAACTGAAGTTCACAGACAAGATGAAGAGATTTTACAGAGAAAGAGAAAGAGTTGCAAATTAATTATATGTAGGCCAATGTGTCTAAGTTAATTTCAGAGTCTCTCAATGTGTCTCAATGACTTGAAATGGGAAGGTGTTGACTACCATGTCCTGTATTTCAGGTGTCGGCACTTACAGCTGTGTATGTCATAGTTGTGGCTATCCTGCTGCCCTTGCCCAAGGCTGGCCTGATATTGTCTCACATCATCCAAGGCTGGACTGTCATCATCATACTGGCTAAGATGATCTATCAGCTCAACCTGGTGGAGACTGAGTATTGGAAGACCAACTGCTCTGTACGTTTTTTTGTTTCATTTTTGTATTATTATTATTATTTTTTTTTTCTCTGTCATCTATTGATTAGGTAAGCTTAGCCCCACTGCTGGTGGTGGACTGTTGTGACACTCTCCCCTCCTCCCTTCTTCCTCCCCCTTCTTATATTTTGTTTGTTTGTTTGTTTCAGAGTGTTGATCCCAAAGATCTGTGCAGAAAAATGTTCCCTGTAATCCTGTGCTAGGCATATGTTTGTGGGGAGGGAAAAAAAGTTTAATATTTTAAGTCAAAAGGCTGTGTTTGGTGATCTGTACCATATATTTAATGAAATTTTCATGATATATACACTGAAAATATATATTGACATAGTAATAGATGAAATGAACCATGAGAATGTGAAACCATCTTTCTTGCATATCTCTTCCATGTGAGAAGAGCATAAAGAGTTACTCAACCTAACTTTACTTCAGGAACCATCTTTCTTACATATCTCTCCAGTGTGAGAAGAGCATAAAGAGTTACTTTACCTAACTTTACTTCTGGAACCATCTTTCTTACACATCTCTCCTGTGTGAGAAAAGCATAAAGAGTTATACCTAACTTTACTACTGAATTCTCACAATGGCTCATCCTGCTGTGGACGTCTGGTCTGTCATCATGCCTGACCTTTATCAACCACTGCCATTGGTTAGCTTCTTTGATGTTGAGGAAAGAATGCTCACAAGCACAGTGCACATTGTCCTGTTATTCCATAGCACAACAGCACCGGCACACAGCAGTTCACTGTGTTTTTACAAGGAAAATTACAACAGCCTGGGGTGACAGATCATGTGTATGCACACTGTCTATGAATGGTGGATGATGATGAGCTGTGATGAAAAGAAAATGGGAGATTTTATTTAATTTATACCAGTGGTCCCCAACCTTTTTATTGCCGGGACCGTTGAACATTTGACAATTTTACCATGACCTGGAGGGGGGAGGCGTAGATAGTGCCTAGGTGGGTACGTCCATACGTGTATCTGTGCATGTGTTAAAACATTTTATATCTTGAATAAAAATAGATCTCTGTCACCGTGATTCACGTGACAAGTAGCATAATAATAAAAGAAAAATGAAAAATCGTTAGGCTCAGATAGTAAATAAAATGGAAATAATTAAATATTTCTTGTGCGGCCCGGTACTAATTGATCCGCAGCCTGGGGGTTGGGGACCACTGATTTGTACCACACAGTACATTTACTATAGAGACATTTTTTTTTTTTTTCATTTGTCTTTCACTGCATAACAGCTGAGGCAACCACCGTCAGAAATGCTTTATGTTTTAAAAAGTATTAGCAGTTTTATCGGTAGAGTAACTAGTTTGCTACATTGAGACGTAAACATTTGCCCAACTTGATTTGTTTTTCTCTGCAGCTTGAAATTGAAGAGCCGGCCACTGATTTGATCAATGGATCCGTGGTACCCTATGTATGTCTCTAGAAAGTTTTGCGTGTTGTTTGGCACTCTTGTCTGCCTGTGAATGAAATGTTCTGCCTTCTTTTGTAAATGTTGATGAATTCTGTAGATTTGTGTTCCTAACATAGAAAACTTACCGGGAATGCTGATTTTGTATCTGGTTTGACTGCTGTTACTAGACATGCTTTAGTGGACTTTATCAATGCTGTATTTAAGAAATTGCCTAGTTCGTGTTAGCCATAACTGCTGGCGAATGGTACTGCATTATTTATAACTGTTTAGTTTTATTGCAGCTTTAGTAACTCATGGGAACAGCAGCTAACCTTTTGGAATAGGAGCTGTTGTAATGAAATTGTGGCTTGTTCACCAGACTGACATAAATAAAAGACAGATACCATGGCATTGTCAGATGCATCTTCTGGTTTAACTCTGATCTCATCCATATATATAACACACAAAATACCCTGAATTTTAAATTTCCCACCTGTAATGAAATGAGCAATACCAAGTCCATAAGGAGAACTGACAACAGAAGGGTCTGGCAAGCCATGGTCATCGATATCCGCTCCAGACCTGACATCTAAAATGTAATGACCTGTAATGATTTTAATGTGTGTGAAATGAACTGGACTGTTGCAGCTGATAAGTATCTAGGACGACCAGTTAAAGTGTACCCAGTGGGCTAATTATATCAGATAGAAATCTGACTAGGTCATGATAATTGGGTTACAAAGATGTTTTGTTTGTCATTGTTTATCTCTCAGTGTGCATGAAATATGAGACGTGACATGATGAAATCAGGTGCTCATCAAACTGAGGCGATCGGGGAAATCATATGTTTTTCACCTGTGAATGAATTTTTAGCACATTATTTTTTTTTTTCTTCACAGACCCATTCTGTATCAATCTATAAATACATTTCAGAGTTGCTGAAATAGATTGAGTAAAAGCCCAAAAGTTGTAATTTAGTTGCATGGAATTTACAAACATGATCCACTATTCTCTCACTAAATTTAGCTACAGCAACAGATCACCCCCATTGTCTTTAATTGCCAATATGTCAATTTCTACTTAAGGTAGAGAAAAAAGTTTTGCACACACAGAAAGGGAAATGAATAATCTCACGGTGATATCAAGAACTTCATATGCTCAAAATTTGACAAGCACCTGATGTCATCGTGTCACGACTCATATGTTGGAAAACAGTCAGAAAATACAGAAAAAATGTGCATGACGTGTCTTTGTTATGAGCTCTATAGCAACAAAACAGAATGTATTGTCAAGTTGCCCAAATTCTCAGATGGTTATTTCAGCTGAGATAGCCTTCACACAAATAGGCCAAAAAGTTTAGACATGACAACCAGAGCTATGTAATCATGTGAAACTTGACCAAACAGAATAAGATACAAGACTGATGTGAAGGAGTGGTGGTGTACAGGATGTCTGGAGATCATGAAAAAAAAAAAAATCAATCAATCAATCAATCAAACACCACATAAATTCATCAATCAAACACCAGATAAATTTATTTGTGATGGATAATCCTGGATGGGTTAAGACATTTTTAGAAAACGTATATAATGTATGAGATTGGCTAAGCTAAGATTGTATTATGGCAGGCTGATGTGGCATTTGCTCATGGATTAATCAATGATGGCAAGGATAAAGTTCAAGGCAAGGTAAATGACACATGAGAAAAGCTAGACTGAAGTTGTATTTTCATGGTTGGACATGGAAATTGAAAGATGTTAGAGAGAACATGGGGTCAGTTAGACTTGGTGGTGGTGACTATTCTGAAGGTAGCATTGGACAAAAAAATGGAACCATTTAGAATGAATGATGTGGCAGGCATAGAGGTTTCAGAAAACTGTCATTGTATGAGAGAGAGAAATTAGTAGAACATGTAGTGGCTGAGGCTAAGCATCATTTTCAAATAGGGTCTCTATTGTTGTTGAATGCAGTTATTGTGTTCCAGAGATGGAGAGGTCAAATAATGTAGCTGTGATTGTACCATAAGTAATCCAAATGTAGTGAGCTTTATCTAACAGTCTGGTCAGCTTCAGTTGTCTTGATTTTCATTCCTCAGCAGCATCAGCAGCTTAGGCTGCTGTTGTTACTGAGTGCAAATTTCATGTGTGAAATTTGATTTCATTGCCTTCTGTTTCAGTACACGTGTTCATGTTTCATTAGTGGCTGTCCTTCTGTTGTTTTTTGAGGCATGCTGTGTGTCGCAGTTCCATCTTGTCATTATGATGGGAGATTCTAGTTTGTCAAACAGACATGTCTAGTGACCAGCATCAGTGTGATAATTTCATTACCTCATTGAAAATTAGAGCATGACTTCAAGTTTTATTAACCCTTTCCCTGCCAGTATCCTGCACTTTATATTGTCATATTCTTTATGTTCAAATCAGTGGACTCCTTATAGTTCTTGAAAGCAGAATACGCAGACAACTCCGGAGATTTTGATTTCTGGTCAGGAAAAGTTGTATTAGCAAGATATAAGGATTTGATAGGAGAGTTAATTTTTTACTTGTAAAAGATCTGGCAGTGAAAGAGTTAATTGCATCTCATATAGCCAACTATTCATCAGTGTTTGCTTTTATTTGATTTGCATCATTTTCTCTCCCTCTCTCTTTTTTTTTTTTTTAACCCATCTTTCCAATTGCTTGTACTAGTACATAATTATATATATATATATTTTATATTTATCCGTGTACTCATGAATGACACAAAGTAGCATGTACTGATACTCTTTAAGATATTCTACTGTCACACCCAATGCATATACAGACAAAAGTATTATGAATAGCACCAGAATGAGGTAGACTAAAGAAATATTGCCACAACTTTGTAAGCATATCGCTGATGGTGGAGATTGATTTCTGTAACATTCACAGTTAGTTTTTACATGCAAGACATATCTGATGTATGGAGTGACCCACAAAATAAAGTTGAGAAATAATCTCTAGATGACTTCTATATTTTCTCAGTGTAAGATGTTGTCTCTGAGAGGGTTAAACCACATAGATAGGCCCTGGTAGAGACTTTAGAATGGGCCAGGGCAGGAAATACAAGACAACCAAGTAGTATGACAATCGTTTTTCCACGATGAAGCATCATTTGGCTCATTCACTCCTATTAGCTACTCTTAGCAGTGAGCAGCTTCAGAACAAATCATACAGTACAATATAGACCTGTGTTTCACATCTAGATCAGTTCAACTTTTTCTTCTAGGAAGCATATCAATCTTTGTGAATGTCCCTGTACCAGAACATTGACTTGTGATTCCAGCAGTCACAGACAAATGGCAGGAGATGTAATGTGTCTTCAAATCATAGCTTCATTTAAGTGTCCCTTTCAACTGTAAAGTGTCTCATTTTATAAATAGAACCAAGATTACCTCTACTGGGCCTGATGGGCCACAAACAAATCACACAACTCATATGTGTGTTTGCATGTATGGTTGATAGTCACGAACAACAAAAGTCCAGCCAAGCACTTTTCTCATCTATGTAATCTCATGTGGGATATCAAAGCAAAAATCTACCGTGCCGAGGAAAAACCTAGTAACTCCAAGTTTCTGAAAAAGTGAGATAATGCTATGTATGGATCATACGGGTCTCCCTTTATGCTGTGTTCACTACTTGTTTCG
>JBCAUA010120734.1:0-39436 GCA_038406235.1 Peronia verruculata
CTTGCCGTCACGGATGCGCACACGGATGACAAGTGATTTATGACCGCAGTGCAGGTGGCCGGCAGTAACCGTCGACCAACAACTAGAATAGCGCTTTCGATGCAACTTAAACAGGCGTGTATTTATTCATCATATAATTGAAAACTGAAGTGCTGCCCCACTCACTGAACTGTTAGTTATTGTAATTGGAGAAGATTGACACAGACACAGAGATAATTATAGCTGCTTCAGTTTTGCCTTTTAATTTTCATGGTGGCCAGTAGACCTTTATCTTAAGTCATGATCAGTAACCATAGGTTCCTGCTAAAATGTCACTACTTCAAAAGTATCTACAAAAATGAATCTATTCTTAGATTCTACTAGTATCATTTTGAGTCCATTCCTCTCAATTTTATTGTCACTAATACCTCACTGAAATTATGTTCACCCCACATTATATAAGCCTCTCAAAATTTATGAACAAAGGAATGCTGACTAAACTGTTCCAGTTCTTTAAGTCAGATATTAAGACCTGCCTTCACCATACTTTGAATCTGATTTTGCAATGAAATTATGACACTGATAATGATATGTTCTATAAAGAGACAGAATTCAGACTACTGTTATGAGAAAAAGATAATACGCCTATGGTAAACCCTTGAATTATAAATAGTGTAGTCCTAATTCTTGCTCCATGATATCTCTAAATCTGGTAATCTGTCATATTATTTGCTTTGGGTGAAATACAGTAAAGCCCGTACACTTCATCAAAATAGTGACATAGGGTTAGGGCCATAGGGTTAGCAATAGGAACGATTAGGGATGAGGTTAGGGTGTGTTATTTTGTGTGCAGTATTTCTCCCTTTACTTTCTGGCAACTCCCACTTATGGGTGTGTAACACATTTAGAATCCAGATCTAAATTACTAGTTTAGGTCAGGACTTAGATCAAGCTGGATCTGCAAGTCCAATAGTATGGTCCTCCTCTGCAGGAATAGGACCAGCTAAATCTACGTGATACTAATCCTGGTTTGGTTCTGTGTGACTGGAGATCATTCCTATAATTATGCAACTTTCTTACAGGTAGAATTGTCTATTTTGAGGCTCACCTAAGTTTTCAACTTTAATGGTTTTTATGTATGGGGGAAGATCTAGGATCCAAGTAGCCTATGACTATGGCAAACTCATCGCCTACTTCCGGCTCTCTACATCCAGGTCAGAAAGTTTGGCATTCCATCGCGTTGAGTGAGACAAGGGCAACAATGATCGGAATAGCAACAGTAACAAACAAAAACATGTATACATACCATGAACAGAGGATCATTTCGCTCTTCTTTGTGCCATCTTTGTTGAGAAATTCGAAATCGTAAGCGATGTATCTCACATCATTCGATGGAAGAGTTGCGAGGAGGGCGTCATAGTCATTATCTGCTTCCTCTGTTGTTTTTGATGCCTCAACAACGACTTGCTTGACATCGTCGGAGAATTTGAAGACGGCATATTTCAGTTTCTGCTTCTTAGAAGTCGTCATGGATATCTTCTGATATGTTTCTTTGACTTCATCGCTGATTTTGATTCCTGAGGCCATGGTTGAATCTTAGAAAAGGAGGACTCAGAGATAGTAGATCCTTCCTATCAGTTAGCCGGCGTGACGGTGGGGTATGCTACTTCCTCCGAAAGGTCCCGTGAAATCCCGTAGCGCCCTCTAGATCTAGTGAGTGGATAATTGGGATACCAAAAAGTTGACGTTTGTTGTCTAGACCTTTGCCAATAGTCTCAATAAGGATCACAAATTCTTCAGTTCTGCTCAACTTCACGATTTGGTTTGAAATTCAAAGAAGAAATCTGCAAATTTATATCTTGGGGCGCGTATCTTTTCGAAACTAATGTTGCCAGTCAAGTGATGAATGTCTATTTTTATCCTTTCCTTAAATGGCCAACAGGGAAATTGTAAACTAATTTCTCATTGGATAGAGGCTCAAAATCCTAATAAGGAAGCAGCTACGCGCTTGAGGGTAGTCATACCATTCAGGATTCCATGGGTGGATGAACCCGAGACCACGCCCCACTTTTCCCACGAGCAGCTGTGAGAGTAATTCTGCATTTTACTATGATTGAGGCATGATATTATTTCATTAAACTATGGGCCCTAATAACTGGCCCTAAACTTTTTTGCTTATGGAGCAAACAGTACTAATGTCACTCATCTGGTCGACCCGTTTTACAGTTCCTTAACACTAACAGATGTAGTAAAATGGCACGATGATGCGTGACACAATGCTCTGTTATGTCGTATTGACTATTTAAAAAGTATTTTTATCTTCCCGGTTCCTCTTTGGAAAGAAATCATCATACTGACGCCAGCTGTGCATGGAATCAGTGTCCTTCTTTGGAAGCAATCGTAGTTTGTCCAAATATGTCTCACATAATATAATTATTGATTCTAAAGGCTAGACTGTTGATGGGTCTGTTTGAAGTTTACCTGAATTGGACATATCCGCATGCCATAGTACTATTCTAAGCACGAAAAGGTGGCTGGGGATTAATATCTATCGCCGCTTTTCTTGAATCCGATATCTGCGTTAGTAAGATGCTGCTCTGCGAGGTATGTTATGATAATTATCTTATAGTTTTATACAACAGCAGCTTAATTTCATATATGATTGTATGCTAAAATGGTACATGAATCTCAAGTTTGACTCAATTGGAAACATCCGTTTCAAATACATGTACTAAAATGAGACTGAGAAATGTGCTTTTCTCATCATTGTTTTACTTGAAAATTAGCGGCTCGCTATGGTTGTGATAGGAGCTGTGATAACCATATATTATTATGCCACATTGTGTGCTTGGTAATTAACGTGGCAATGACAAATAAGGAAGAGGGAAAGAAGAAAAGGGGAATGAATGAAAGAATAAAGAAAACAAAGGAGAGAAAGAAAATGAAAACAAATGAAATGAGAAAGACCAAAATAAAGAAATAAAACAAGAATGAAAGAAAGAAAGAAAAAAGAGAGAAAAACTTTTCCTAAAGATGTTACAAGTTCCACAGTATTGTTCAAGATGAATATATAGCATTGAAGTCCACTAGAAGACGAAGTAATTAATAAACAGACAGACATGTAGATAGATAAACATTCGCTCAGACAGATAAATATTATTACGATACATGTACATGTATTTTATTACCTGTATGAAAAAAAATATATATATAGATCTATATACATACATGCACACGCACAAACACAACATATGACATACATACATACATACATACATACATACATACATAACATACATAATATACATACATACATACATACATACATACATACATACATGTACAAATACACACACACATACACGCACGCACGCACGCATACATACATACATACATGTACATACATACACAGACAGACAGACAGACAGATATACATACATACATACACACACACACACACACACACACACACACACATATATACATACATACATACATACATACATACATACATACATACATACATACATACATACATACATACATACATACATACAAAGAGCCGAGGAATATATTTTATTACCATAGCTTGGTATAGAGTAAGACCCCCAATGATGTTCGCATTTGAACACTGGATCATTTTATAGCCTCCTCAGCTAAGCTGGCTGTCTGAATTACTGGGCAAAAACTGTCTCTGGCATCACGTGGCCAATCCATTTTGATTTGGCCAAGATTAGTATAAAGGTCGTTCCTTGATTCGGGGAAATGTCATGAACCTAACAGTTTTGGTTTTGTTTTGTTTTGTTTTGTTTTGTTTCTCTATTGTCTAGCCAATGTCTTGACCGAGACATTCACGATTCCCTTCCCTCAAGCTGAGGATTCTTGATCAGTTTCTAGACGGAGAATCTAGAGGGGACAAGAGAAAGATTGAGATGGAGACAGAGATAGAGACAGAGACAAGGAGATTGAAAAGAAGGGGGAGGAGGATGAGTACGTGTGTTCGTGTGTGTATAACTGATGGGTCTTGCGGCAAGATGGGAGAAAACAGACATCTTTGTAAATGGGAACAATATCAAATCTCGGCAGTTGGCACGAGGTTAGTAGTTGATTTGGGGTTTGGCATTTCGTTTCTTGAGGAAACAATACAATATTTCGCCAAACAAGGTATTAGTGGCGACAATGAGCAAACAGGTTGATTAAGATAAATATTAGTGGTTGTCAAAGAAGGTAGAGGGTAATTGAGAGCTTTCAGAAAACATTGGTAGCCTACAGTAATAGTTAAGCATGCCCTTTGCCATATAGCTTGCCGCATGTCTACAATATTCCACTTCGCCCTGGGATGGATTTAAATTTTCGAATACAGGCCTATGTCACCTGACGTGATAAAAGTAGCTCGAGGTCTTGTCTTGGCAACATCAGAGTATTAGGAGAGCGACCCGTGAGTGAATTGCTTCACATCTCTGAAGTCTCAGATCTAGTGTAATGAACGACCGCTAGTTGACAATTGCAGATAAACGCATTGTAGGGAAGGTCCGGGAAGGTCTTTTCAAGGAGAAAAGACCCCTTGTTGCTGAGATTGTCACAGGCGATTGAGTATTAACATGTATATGGTCCCGTCACTTGAGTAAGTCTCATTCTAAAGCTTTTCGGGACACTACCGAGTCTATTATTGCCCGTCTGTGAGATCCGTGTTACTTGGTATTATAGTATTATCTCATCAACAGTGGACGACAGTATCTCTTGAAAATAAAAACAGAGTTTATCGTATTTAAGTTATAACCTTTTTTTTTTTTTTTCACTTGCTCTCGACTAGGTGTTTGTCCCCGTCTTCAAATAATCAAATTGAGAAATGTTGATGTTATGCTGTCTTTATAGTCTCTGTTATCACGATTGTTATAAAAATGACAATATCCATGAAGCCTGAAAGGGGTTTATTATTACATCCTTGTTTGCCATAATCATGATAATCTACCGCTTTTCCAGCTGTCAGATTAGTTTTACATTTTCCAGCAAGAACACGATGAAACAGAAGGATTTCGATGTGAGAAGCCTGAGCAAGCGGCAGCAAAAAACTAGGAAAACTGAGGACCAGCGCAAATAATTCAAGTTATAGGAAGTTTAGAGTGGAATGGCAATTTCACGAGGAATTATCGGACTGACAGGGATAAAAAGAATCAGCCCTGGTGAGCTGAGCTAGACTTGCCTGTGTAAACTGGATAGATGGATGGACGGAAGAAGTATGGATGGATGGAAGATGGATTCATGCATGGATGGATGGATGGATGGATGGATGGATGGATGCATGAATGGGTGGTGGATCAATGGATGCATGGATTGATGGATGCATGATGGGTGGGTGGATGGATGTGGATAAGTGGATGGGTAGATGGATGGATTGATGGATAGATGGATGATGGATGGATGGATGAATGAATGGATGGATGAAAGAATGGATGGATGGATGGTTGGATGGATGGATGGATGGACAGACAGACTGATGAACAGGAGGCCAGAACAAAATTACAAATGCGTAATGAAGCAGAAGGAAAATTATCTGAGTGAATGATGAACGATTTTACAAAAATTGAGTGAATGCATTGTACATACATGTATAAAATGGATAAGTGAACAAACAATGGAAAAAAAAATGCTGAATGAATGTTTGCTGAAACAACATACATACAAAAACGCACAAAAAGAAATGAATGAACGAATTTAGAGGAGAGTATTTACCAAGAGACACAACATTCACCTAATGATGATTGGAAAGCCAGGGGAAAAAAGACACACACACACGCACAAAAATGAACAAAAACACAATAGAAGATTCCATAGTATATTTTTGTACTTTCTTACAAGGGTTATTTTTGTTTAGGATTAGTCTACTGAATGTAATTTGCATAGACCACTCTGGCTTGAGGCTGTATCTTTGTTAGCAAATAGATTTTTTTTAATTAACAAAAATAAATACTTCATTCAAAGACCAAGTTCGGTTAGCACTAAATTTCCAATTGAAATACTTCAGAACAGGCCAACATTGTGAGCGTAGTAAAGTGTGATATATCAATAATACTACACTGCAATCGTTCAGTCATAATATGGACAATTATTAGCAGAATTTATCAAGGAAAAAAGTTAAAATTTACTTATCTTAAGGAAAACAAATTGTATGATAAGTGGCAATGGCTATTTGCCAAATCTGAAACTAAAGCAACTGAAAGAAGGAAATCAGGGGTTCTCTAATACAAATTTAGTATGGAAAAGCTGGAATCATGGAACATATCTATTACAGAAAGAAAACTATATTGAACTGGATAAAAACAAACACAACTAACAAACAGAAACCAAAAAATAATAATAATAACCTTCAGAAAATATGAGCAAATATCCAGGTTCATGTAAACTAACTGGGTAAATTATGTAAATAGATCTCATATAAAATAAAGCATTTTCTGCATATCACAGGATGAGAATTCATCTGAGGAGATGTGCTCAGACGAGGTAAACTATTATAGAACTGAAACAATTAATGGTTGTTTGGCGTGGTGAAAATGGCAAGAAAGAGACAGTATTCTTCAAGAGAAAATTATTTTGGCAAAACCTCAAATTTTTTTACACATCTTTTCAGGGTTTTTTTTTTTTTTCACTACAGCTGTGACATTTGTTGATGTATTCTTTTCTCTGAATCATGAATTAAAATGAAGTCCCTAGGATTGAACCGCTACATGAAAACAAAGTTTTCTAATGTCATATCCAATTATTGGCTTAATGATTTATCAAGTTTACAGTTATAGTGAGTAATTAGAAAAAAAAATGGTGAGGTGGCCTTACTAAGTAACAAGAAAAAAAAACAGATTCAAGATATAAAAAGCATCTGAAAAACCTTCATTATGAATGTATCATCCTCGCCTGTTATTAATGCAATATAATTTCACATGTTCTGTCAAGATACCCACTTTGTAAGAAAGAAAGGATTAATCAGTAAGTGCGGGATGTTAAATTCCAGAACAAAAATGTTTTATTTTTGTAATAGTTTTGCCTTGCACAGACTGGAAGGAAAGACTCTTGAGTTGTCAAGTTGAATAATATAATTAATTTCATGTAATTGTAGCAATGAAAATAAGTCTTTCCTGTAGCATAACTTTAACCACCCAATATCTGCTACAGAGAAACAAGTCCGCTTTAGACACATTATAAACAGATTATTATGAAACTTTTTTTTTTATAATTGATCTCTTTAGTTGTTATGTTTATGTTATGGCTATCAGTAACGTCAAGTGTTAGAGATATGAATGTCATGTCACACAAAAAAAATATCTTAATAAAATGTTGGAATTTTTCAGACAAATATAAGAAAATGAGCCATTTGCTTTGAAATAAGAAGTGTTGCACTGACAATTTTCTTTTCTTTTTTTTTTACATGACAAATTAAAACAATCTTCTTTTACCACAAGCTAAACATCACTCTTGCATAACATCTATAAGAAAAGACCATATCATTGAAATTTAAAGTCAAATGAGAAAATCAAGTTTTCAAGACAAAAACACACCAACTAGAAAAAAAAAAAAAAAGACCAATTTAAATTGAAACACACTATCCCACCATTAGGCAAATACAGAATGTCATAATTTCATATCTTTTGTCCTTATGTGACATCCACAGACATGGCACAAGCTGAGTTGCTATTATGTTACTACAATTACTCGTATGCAAAAGCAACAATGATTCCAATGTAAAGAATGTTTTCCCACACCATTCCCCTCTACTATGTAATGTCAACTTTAGTGAATTACTTGATGAAAACATTCCTAGTGTGAAGAAAAGGACAAAATATATCACATATATCCTGAGAAAAAATGTGCACCAAATGTTAGTGGCAAGAAACAAGTTAGTGTCAAAGTGATTTTTTAAAAAAATAAAAGATATACAAAATAAATTCCCAACAAAATAATTATACACCACTGGCATCACTGACAGAATATGCCACATCTATAGCCTGCAAAATGGTTTAGAATGTGTTGACAGGTGCAAATATCACAGATTTTGCTTCACTTTTTAAATAAATGATTCATTTTGAAAGATGAAAAAAAAATTATGGACGGTGCTTTTAAAATTTAATGCAAAAAACAGAAAAGACAAATATGTTTTAAAAGATAAAAAATGTGTGATTTAAAAATATTGAAACTGTACATTTTGCCAACATTGGCAACAGTTGGGACTATATAGGTCAAAATCTACATGAGTTGTAACAAAAATATGAGGATTCAGTTGGTCAATTTTAGGAGAATAATATGTATCTGTTCAAGATGAAAATTAATAAGCTATGTAGCATATGTTTGGACTGCACTTTAATCATAGGCAGTAGTCATTGGTATTCACAAACATAAGTTTTGACCTAACATAATTATGTGACTGATCAAAATCAAATTTACACCATCAATAAATTTCAGCATGGATAACTTCATTATATTGTACTTGCTGTGCTGATTTCTGTCACCCAAATCCACATAAATATATGAGTATTCAGCCAACTGTACTAGGAACAACAATATGGGCAACAATGCCCTATAGGCATGCTTTATCAAGGTTTTCTCCAAGTACCCTGAAACAGAAATGGCTTCGGTCTGATGGTGAAAGTCCTTTTATCTAAGTAATTTGAAGGTGTAAACATTGGAGAAGGAACCAGTTGATGTGATTCATAGAAGATTAAACCTTGGAATTTGATATTATATTTGTTTGTCTACTCTGCCTGAGGATCATTATCGCCTCCAAGGAGAATGTCAAATATTGTAGTATTTGGAATTTAAACTGGATATTTGAAGTTCAATAAAATAAAGTGTCAGTAGGGAAAATGAAAAAAAGAAAATCATGGTTTAGATCTAAGGGATATGCTGCACAATCGCTGAACTTAAACAACATCAGTTTTCTATCATACGATAAAGAAGGCAAAAGACATACTCTAGTCCTTGTTCAAACCAAATAGAGAAAAAAAGATATGACAGAGGCAGTTCTGGATGTCATACATGTGTGAAAATAATGTTAAACTTGTGGGTAGATTTAAGTCTGGAATACACCTCAATAAACATTTATTGCATCACTGACATTGTTTTACAGTTAAATCTATATTCAATGGTTTGTAATAATCTATGTCACTGGTTTGTTTAAATGGGTACTAATCTTACCGATACAAAACCAAGTCAATCTCTTTATGTCCTTCAAAATATACAAACAAAACTGAGAATTTATATTCCCCAGGAAAAAAATGTGTAATTTAACATTCCATCTTTATAATATGACACAGCTCTGACCGGAAAAAAAAAATCCTCTATGGCATTTGTTATAAGCTGCTTCAGTTTTCTTTGCCCTTGCCAAAGTTATCACAGAAATACTTGAGAGGCATAAATGAGAAAAAAAAAAAAAATGAGGGAAAGAGCATGACAAAATTGTGGATCACATAGCAATCATACAATAGGGAAATGTCCTAAACACAAGAAAACAAAATCTATTTCACACTGTGGGGATAAAGTTTCATTGGCACAAGTTACTGTCTACTGAGGCCCAATCATCGGCCAGATTATTACCTGGATCGGTTGCCCTCACTTCTATCCCTATCACCTGCACCACGACGATCATCTCTGTCATCATCACGCCCACGGTCGCGGTCGTCATCCCTGTCATCACGCCGCCTATCATCTCTGTCATCACGTCGCCTATCGTCTCTGTCATCATCATTTCTGCGGTCGTCCCTGTCATCTCGGCGAGGCTCATCTCTGTCTCGGCCATCCCGTCCTCGATCTCTGTCACTTCTGTCATCGTCTCTGCGGTTGCTGAGTCGGTCATCTCGACGGTCATCGTTGCGATCGTTGTCGTAGCCTCTTGGGTGATTTCTATTTGGCTGAGGACTCAATTTCCTTCTCAAGCTTTCAAGCTCATCTTGTAAATCTTTCACATCATTTTCACGCTGTGAAAAAAAAAAAAAAAAGCATTTGCACAAGCGTGAGTAACATGAATCCTCAACTACTGTACAGTTAAAATATATGGTATAAATTTGAATTGCCCACCAGGCAATTGACATAAGTGGAAAAAAATGTGAATTACACACCTGTCAGTTGATGGAACAGTTATGATTATACAGCATTTGAGCCATTTACTTACTGTTCTCTGATCTACTTCTTGCTTTCATAAACACTGTTTAATAATAAATGAAAGGCTGCTCTGAGAAGTCAGGCAAAAAAGTGTTTAAACATTTTAGGCACCATTCCCATAGCACTAATGGACAGTGACAACAATTATACTGATAAATGAAATATTGTCTCAGCAGTCCCTGCCAATATTATAAATTGTCTATAAAACTAAAGGAGAGTGCCAAGAAATAAAATGATAATTGAAATAGTGTCTTAGCAGTTCCAGCCAATAATATAAATTGTCTATTGTTCCATCATGAAATATTTGCAGCAAGGTTTTTAAAAATCTAATGTCTTTTCATATCTAAAACATTTTTTTAAATATTAAAGAACAATGTTATGGTCTGAGGAGGAGTGGAATTAAGGGAAATATAATAATAAGCAATAGGACAAAACTAGAGCATTGAATGTGTTAAATAGGCTTGCCCATCAACTTTACGAAACATATGTTAATAAACTATGTTCTTGCAAACACTCCTACCAAAATAATTAAATGCAATTAATTTTGATTGTTCTATGGAAAAAGTACTTTATCAAATAGCCAGAGGCTTGCTTAGCATTGAATATCAGCCAGAAACTTTGTAATATAGATTATCATCTGCACAGTTCAGTGACCATGACTTCATTATAGTAAGATATGGTCAAATTCAGAAATTGCTCTAATATTGGAGTTAGAGAGACCATTCTTGCAAGAGACCATTATCCTCTTATGTTATCTTTCTCAGAATTAGGGTCTGTTCAATAATGCATCTGTCGTCAAGTTTGAATTATAAATCTTTTGTCCAATTTTTTTTTTTTTTCTAAATCAGATCCACTCATTGTTAAATAAGAAAAACCGCACAAAAAGGTGAACCAAAATAATGAGAAACCAGCCTCTCTATTCCAATTTTGGCTTTCTAAAAAAGTTATCCCAACACCAAACTGATCTATGAACAATAGGAAATGTCGACAATTAGAGAAACGATTTAATTCGTGATAAACACTAGACTCTATCTGTAAATTGCTTTACATTTAATTTTCACACAAGCTTCCTTTCATATGTGGCAACCCATGATCATCAAGTAATATTTTTTTCTTTTTTGGATGTAAGATGAGTAATACCATTTTCCTTTATGTTTTTTTTTTTTTTCTTACAGCCCTCTCCTGGCAGGTAAATACAACACAAGGGTGGAGTTCCAAAGCAAATCAATATCTTGTGAGTGCTGCGGTGGGCTTTTTATATTAGAGCAAAACAACAGAATCACCACATATTTATAATGCCGGAAATATGTCTTTGCCTTTGTTCATATGTATACCGGAGGGATTCCAGCTTAAAACTGTTTAAACTATGCTGGGTTGAAAAATAGGCTTTATATTATGAGAATACCTGACCTGTACTGAAAGTAATGCGGTCTCACTAAAATGTTAAAACAACAGAATTCTCCTCAAGAGTGTTAGATATAATTTCATCCATGTCATGATATTTACTCTCAATTTTCAATCCCTATGTGTTTCGAAAGAGTCACACCAGCCTCACAACAATCAAAAAGCCCACTCACATGAAAATGACATCTAATAGCCCATTAGAGGAGAGTGCTGGTGTAAATGGTCAATTAGGGAAAGAATCACGCTTTGTATCTCGTGAACATTGAAACATACTGGGTGTCTATCCCCCGCTCGTCCCCTTATTACTCCCCTCCCCCTCCTCCCTCTCACCCAGTAAAAATGGAGTTAACATTACCAGTAAGAGACTTTAACATTTTCTTGGGAATTGACCTGTTCTGAAATTAACAAAATAACCTGAAACGAATGAATGAATGGTTTGTTTGTTTGTTTGTGTTGAGCTTTAATGGCATATCAGCACAATCAAGGCTACATTGTGCCAAACACAGTAAGATAAGATACATTTGTACGTAAAGAAGAAGAAAAGAAAAAAGAGCATTCAATAATGCGGTTACATTGCTTATGTTATATCCACATTTGCAATAAATTAGTAAGCATAAGGAAAGTGTGAGTATAAATATAAAGCAAATGACAGTTATTATGCGAGACTGGACAAAATTAACACTTGCATTAAATACCACAGAAGTGTAAAAGAGGTAGAAATTGAAAATGTCCAAAATACTATAGTTCAAACCTAGCATATAGGCAGATTACTATCAGCTAGATTGGATAAAGCAATGCTTTCATTTTACCAACTGATACTGGGTTATAAAAGTAAATGGTGTAGGTTTTTTACCCCTTTTAACACACTGTTTTCAGCTACTGTAGACTTCTATTAGATGAAAAACTGCCTATATATTCTGAGAGCTTAGTCCATTTCTCAATGCACATCAAATTTCTGAGAAATGTTACACAAGCACTGTTGTGAAATTAGTGCGCATTGCATAAGTTATCAATGTTGACTAATCTTTTATGACGCACACTGTCTATAGTATTTTTCTTTCCAATTCACGTTTTTTCTTAAGATGTCAGGCAATTTAACCACTGGTCTGAAATCCACGTAAAGTATTCACTTATTCGAAGCTCTCAAAGTTCAATAGACCATCTGATCTTTCTACCACACTTTTTGTATTGTGCAGTATAATATATAAAAAAAAATAGCAATGCAATATGACAATCTCTCTTCTATGTGTCTTATTAATATTCATACCTTCTATTTAACAGTGTTTTCTTAAATGAGATTATGAATTCGGCTGTGTCAGAGCAAAAAGGTTAAATTTGATGATGGGAATTGCACTAAAGATTTAATTTTACATACAAATTCTACACAACATCACACACAGTTGAGGAAGAGAAGGAAGGGTGATAATGGTTTAGATTCGGCATGTTCCACAAGTGATTTGAAAGGAGAAGATCCCATGCACCGATGTTTTAGAATGTTAATCTGCAAACAAATCCTGGGTGTCAAGAGAACTTGGTTAAAACAAACACATCTCCATCACACACAGGCGTAATCGCATACCATTAAATTTCATTGCTGGGGAAAGCGTAGAGTCGGCAGGACATTAAACAGCAGCCAACAATTGCTGCTGTGCCGACCTCTCTCTTTCATCCAGGGAAGGCTGCTGCTTCAACCCTTGATCTGGTGAATCATGTCCCTGACAAGGAGACTTTTTTCCCGATTCTTCATCAATTTTCTTCTCATTCATCTCAGATTTTGGAGTTGCCCCTCGTGAGGTGGCATCTTCATGTTTTCCCTGGCTCGTCCTGCTGGGGTTTCTTTCCCGATCGGTCATGACAGGACTCTGTTCTTGTTCTGCCCTGCTGGGGTTTCTCTCTTGGTTGGTTCTACTGGGATTTCCTTGGCTGGTTCTGCTGGGATTTCTTTCCTGATTAGTCATGATGGGATTTTTCTCTGCTTCAGTCCTACTTTGATTTCTCTTTGCCTCTGTCCTGCTGGGATTTCTTTGGCTAGTTCTACTAGGGTTCCTCTCTTGGCTGGTCCTACTGTGGTTTCTTTCTTGCTCCATCTGACTGGGATTTCTCTGGCGGGTCCTGCTATGGTTTCTTTCTTGTGTGGTCCTACTGATATTTCTTTCTTCGCCAGTCCTGCTTGGGTTTCTGCCTGATCTAGAGTCGGGAGTTGCTGGTTGCCATTCAAGCGTGTTGGGCATCGGTTGTTTTTCATCTCGAGTATCAGTATCATTGTCCTTGAAGGCAGGTGACCGCTTTTTACCATCTGGTGTTGCTGGTGTCCATTCCAATCTGTTGGAACGGGCTGTTTGATTATCTTTGGGGTCGCTCGTTGCTGACCTTTCATTGCCATTGTCTCCAGGAATCTCACCAGTCATAGCTGTGTCACGAGAACCTACAATGTCCGACAGAGTGGGGTGAGCACCTTTCAAAGATGCGTTCATGGCTCTGTCCAACGGTGTTTCAGCTTGCTCATCGTGTGAGGAAACAACAATAGGAGCAATTTTCTCTTGATCCACTTCATCTTTCCAGTGATCTGTTTGTTTTGGATCCATTTTCCTGGCATTTTGATTAGGCGTCACGCCTCTGTCCAGGGTTCCTCCCCAGCCACCATCAGGGGTTGCCTCCCGCAAAGGTGTTTTACCTCTAGACTGTGTCCGTAAGCTTTGTCTGCTCTGATTCATACCTGCCCTGTCAGGAGTGGGCTTCCTATCAGCTTCGCCCTCATGTGATCCATAGGCTACTTTGCTCAACAAGTTCCAGTCAGCGTCCCCTTGGCTGCCTTCTGCCTCTGTCACAGTATCCAGAGGTCTGTGACTGGTTTTTGAAAGGTCCTCTCGGGGAGCACCTTTGGATTTTGAATACTGAGCCGCATAGCCATTCGTGACAGGAAGAGTCGACTCCATGTCATTTCGAGTAGTCGGTTGTGCATAAGGGCTGCGTCCGTAAATATCCTGGGTGATGTCTTGAGTAAGGAAATCGTCCATGAAGCCAGGGTCGGTATCAGGTCTCATATAGAGAGGCAGCGTTGAATTCATGCCTGAATGCATACCAGCTTGGCTCTTCAGCCTATTGATTTGTATCTGAAGATCTTCTAAGCCTGACAATCGCTGAAAACAACATAAACTTTCACTATATGTGTAAGTGCAAGCAAATAAAAATGTTCTGCATGAGCTATTGATCTGAAGACAGACTGCAAAAACAACCACAACAAAGACCTCAAGGACAATAGCAGATTGCTTGAAAAGCACAACATAGGTATGGTACTGACAGAAAATAATGATAAAGTGAGCATCGGATAAAGAAAATAATTTGCACTACGAATCATTTTTTTTTTTTTTAGGAGTATGGAAACATATTACTGGATATCCTATGTAAAATTTTAAACAACACCTAAGAGTTCAATATTAAAAAGTTCAGCACTCTGCCACAAAAATCTAAAGAATAGAACAGTAACACAGATATATTACTGTGAACTAAAGCCTCATCCTATTGTCTTGGAATCGCAGTTTGGCCATGAGAGGTTCACATGCTATTTTTATTACAAGAACACGCTGCTACTTCTTTGATAGATTTGTAAAAACATGTCAGCTCTTTTCTGAAAGGTGTCTTGTGCAGAAGCGACATGAGATCCAAATTATCACGTTTTTCAGCCAGGAGATGCGTGGATTGAGACATCACGCAACAAAAGCAAAGGAAATATTTTACTGTTTTCCACACTAATGTTTCTTTTAGCCACAGGTAAAAAGTAACATGTTTGTTTTTTTTTTTTTTTAGTTTTTGACAGTTTCTGAGCGTGTGTGTGTATGAGCATTCTTTTAACTATGAATTCTTGATGAAAGAACAAATTTATTATCTAAACCAAAGTAGAATATAAAAAATCGCAAACATTAGAGAAGTAGTGGTAAATCAGTTAGGCCTGTACATTTTGTGACATGGCCTGAGATCAGTTTACAATCAATGGAAATTTATGCTCCTGATGTAAGTGGGTCTCTGATTTTGTGAATATTCACTAGATAACAATGGTAGAAACTTTGAAATCTTTTCATGCATTATTGCACATGTCTCATTTCTCTGAGAACAAAGAGAATGATAAACAGTGAAGAAGTGGTGAAATGAGGCATATGAGTATACTGTGCTGTGTCCACTATCCTACCACACTGATGAAGTTTGAAATAAATATGCAGGATAAACTATCTGATAAAATAATAAAATAACAAAACATGTGAAAAATATTAATCAGGGGAATCAGCAAAAGCACTAAGAAATGGGTATGGATAAATAAATAAATTTTAAAATATACATATATAATAGAAAGCCATGCAAGAACAACAAAACAAAAAAGTGACTTACCAGCTTCTGTTCAGATTGAATTTTCATACCAACTACCGTTTTGACAGTTTGTACCGACTCTGCCAGCTTGCGAACTGAAGCCTGCACCTGAAACATTCCAAAGAACAATACTGTGATGATACACATGCTGGATCATAATAACTGTATTTAACATTACATTTCTTGATCCTAAATGACATAGAACAATGTCAGTCTTACAACACAGAAATTGCAAGCCTTAAATCTGAATTTACCATACGCTGTAATCATAGAACTGTAAAAGCTGCTAAAGAAAAAAAAAAAAAAGAAAACAAAAAGATGAAGAGAGAAGGGTAACAAGAAAGCATTTCATTTATTTCAAGAATTTGCCCACCTCAAAGGTGTTTACTTGAACCTATTGGTATGATAGTTCAGCTTACAAAGGAAGTGACATAAAAAACATGGACGTAAAAACGTTCACGATGCGGACTTACCTCTTGCATGTCCTCTATCGTTGCGGCTTGTGGCTGTCTTTTGTTTTTCAACATGGATACTTCATGTTTCAGAGTTTCAACTTCTCGGATTCTGGTGACAATGAATATTCTTGTCTTGTATAGGTATAAAAAGAAACTGTGCTACATACAATCTCTTATCAGAACAAATGCAATGACCTCACTATTACTCCTATGATTGACTGTGAGAATCATTTGTTGAAAACCATATTCAAAAAACCAATGCACAATGATGAAATAAATATATCCAGTAGTCACAGCAAAAATTATGTGATGAATATCAGATATGTTGGTTAAATGGCGCCTTATTTTATCTCTAACATCTCTTTAGTTAGATGCCTGTTTCGGAGTCATTTCTTTGGTTGAAGGGCAGATTTTGTTTATACCACTGCAAAACAGGAGCCAATTAAAATGCCATGACTGTTTACTGATTGTTTGAGAGAAAACTGTAAATAAGACCAGGCTCAAACAGAATATTGCAAGTAGATAATAAAGTCACAAAATTGCATAATTTATAACAGCAATAATAGTACAATTATTTTAGATGAACCAGGTCTTGTGGAAAACGATATATTATTACACTTCCTGTAAGGCATACCTGTAAGGCATTTGGTTATGAAGGCAAATTAAAACAGCATACAACATAAAACCCAACTATAAAATAATAGCAGAAGTAATGTGTGCCATGTTGTACAAATTGTGTTCCGTGGGCGCTGATGGCAATTCCTATTAAAATTGCAAAGAAGTCAATATACTGGCTTACCTAGCATCTGTCTCTGTTGTGAGCCTCGAATCCATTTCCGACTTCAGCAGTTTTTGCTTCTCTTCAATAGCGAATATCTGGCAAAACAACACGAATCCCCAACAATGACAGCAGGCCCAACAATAACCCATGATCTGGTTTCGACTATCAAATGATAAATTTTGATTCGGCCTTTATTGATCTCTATTTTTTTTGCAAGTGGTTTCATTAATTGCCTTTAGTACAATAATCATCATAGAGCAAAAAGGAGGGGGAAAAAAAGAGTGGGGTGGGGATGAGGGGGGAAGACCCTTTAATTAATCATCGATCATTTTTTTTTTTTTTAATTCTTTTCCTGGTGATCTTTCAGCGAGGGGAAATTTTTTCAATCAGATGCATAGAGAGAGTTCCTGTTATCTATGATAGCCCTGACATACTGCGACATAACAGTGGGTTCTGTGACTGTTGTTAGGCACAGTAGTGGTAACTCATCGCATCATGAAATAACTATTGACAAGGAAGTTCTGAATAATATTTGGACAAAACTACATCAGCTATTATGTAATGCTAATTAAATTCTACTGATAATTTATGAAATAAGCATAGCACTTGCTTAAATCAATAGTAAAAAATAAATGTAGGGTGTAAGCTACATCTCAAATTCGTAATTATTGCCCAACTAGTTTGCTGTGCCCACATGATGAATTTTCACAAATAGATGAAGATTTCTGTTTTAGGTGAAAACATCATCTCAGGGATATAAAGCATACAGCACTCACATCATTCGGCAGTCCTTGTATACTCTGGTTCAACTCTCGGATGGTCTGACTAGTGACATCTTGCCACAGAGAGATGGATTCTACTTTTTCCCTCAGATTCTGGGCAAGTATGGCCGTCGCCTAAATTTTGTTGGGGTGTAGGTGGGGTAAAGGAGGGGGGCAAGGGGGAGGGGGTGGGGTGGGTGGGGAGAAAGGAAGATAAACCAAAAGTACTCTTAAAGTAAAATTCTTTATGAATTAATAGAAAAAGAAAAAAAAAAAAAACAAGGATAAAATCAGTGATGCTCACCTAAGCAACCCTGGGCCAAACTAGGAGGGTGCAGTATTAACACTGATCACATGATAACAGGTTTCGATGCTCCACTTAAGCAAGCGCAGAATATTTTAACACAGGGTAGAAGAGTTCACTGACATCAGCTATATTATAGATTGAATTATTCAACCATTTAACAAGACAAGTGTTTTTATAGACTATGACAGACCATCGACAGAACTCCCTCCCTCCCCCCCTCCCACCCAAATGTTCTACAATTCCAGCTGGTGTCAAAAGGATATCATTTTTCGGATATCTTCTTTTGCATGAATAATAACACTGCCAAAATAATCATTTTCAAAAACTGAGGATGAAAAGGCACAAATATTCTGAAAATTTGTTTAAAAAATAATTCACTGTTATTGATGAAACCATCGGATCTGCATATTTACTTAAACCTAAGTCTGAAGTTTGTTTTTCACTGAAATTAGGGAGAGCTTATTCCCACATCAAACACAGGATTAATTAGCTACGATTCAAAATGAGCCAAATTTCCCAAAAATATCACGTGGGGTAAAATCACCATAATTATTTTCTTATGATTTAATGATTAAAATATGCTTGACTTATTATGAGACTAGCCTACTAATGGCTTTATTTAAACATGAAGACGGTTTCCCTTATAATTTCCAAAGCTCTCCCATTTATTCTCTCAGATGTTCGGTTCCCACAAGGGGAAAATCTAGGCTATGCCTGGTTATGGTCTCTATATAATGCACCTCTTTGTTAGTGCAATCATGACAAAAAAGCATTTGAACTTTCTCATGTCTGTGGTTATACTATAGATTTGTGCTCCCATTCGTCTAAGAAAGTAAAGCTTGGCAGTGTAAATTATCATAGGAGTTGTGATCTAAGAAGTCCGTAGATTTATTCACAGGCAAACAGCTAAGAATGTCAGTTGGACATCTCGAATAATTGTGGACTGGCCAATTTGTATCTGACTGTGTTTTCTAAATGTTAGGACTAAAATTCTTTCAAAGATGCACATTATTTCATATTTGTAGATGCAAAATTCTATAAAATGGAGGTAGGTAGAGCAAGCAATGGTTTATACAATAATGACACCTGACAACAATATTGTCATTACCTCATTGAATTCCAATGCCTTGAAGCATGAACACAAAAAATAAAAAATATGTCAAACAGCTGACAATATCTGAAAAATCTGTATATTTCCTGTCATCAGTTACACAATATCTTATTATCAAGAACAACATTTAAGTTGATATATCAATTATTCACAGCATTTATATATATAGTGACACAAAGATACGATTTATTCTATGATAAATCACCTATGTAGCTGCAGAGCTGAGACATAATGCGCTATCAATCAAACACAAAATAATTCAAAACTTGAAATCACCATGGAACTTTTCAGTTAAAATGAACATTGGCATCTTTGTTTGTTTTCACAGGTATTTTAAATGAATATGAAAAGAGGCTGAAGTCATTGTTCAGGGCTGGGTTATCTAAAATCAAAAAAAGATCTCAGAACATATGGTTTGTCTCTAAAATTTGTAATTATGTAAACCTGTTTTTCAACAACCTTAACTGATAACAAAACCATTTAAAATACATCAAAAGCAACAAAAAGTTCAATAGGCAACAAATAAGCCAACAAAGTATGAACACAATCATGCCCATATGGTACAACAAAAGCAATAACCGCAATGCCGTCTCAAAGTTTTTCATCTTCATGGATCAAGATAAACATAGCGCAAATAACAAACTGAATATGTGTTCCCACATCATGTTCTCCCTTTTATTAAGGAAAATTGTAAGAAGAAACAAATTTCTTCTATTCTGGGGGGGGGGGGGGCAGGGAATGGGAGAGGGAAAAACAAGGGGAGAGGGAGCTGAAAAGGGCCTGCTGAATTATAACTGTCAGGTGCAGTGGAGAAAGTAAGTACGACAGACTGATTGACAGGTTAACTTCTACATTTTTTTTATTATGGATATTCCAGTGAGACTGACTAAGACCAGAGGAGCTGCCAAACACTGGGGGATACTTCACGTACTATTGGACAAATACACCCATCTCTCTCACTCACTCTCTCTCTCTCTCTTCTCGAACACATATACATACCCACTATATAGACAGACACAATCACCTCAATTAAAATGTGTAATTCAAGCCAGTCGGCCATCTAAAGTGTCTGATATTTTAATCTGATTTGACTTCATAAACATCACATTCTTTTCTCTCGCACTGTTGTTTTTTTGGTTTCTTTTGTTTGTTAGTATTATTGGTAATGTCCCTCTATCTTCATTTCCCCCTCCCCCCCCCCTCCCTTTTTTTTTGTGTGTGTTTCATTTTTCTTGTTTTTTTTTTTTTTGTTTTGTTTTGTTTTGTTTTTGTTTTTATTTCTTTGTTTCCTTAAGTCTTTCTGTCCAAATTCATCTCCTTTCCATTATCTGCGCCTACTCTCTGTCGATCTGTTTTGCCATACTGTTTCTAATAAAAACACAACATAATCTAAGCAGTCTGTTAAGAGGGAATTGCATAATGCCAAAACACAAACAAAAAAATCATGGTGAAAATTCTGTTTGCAGAGAAGTGCTGCTCTTTCAAGGACTCCCTTGGGGAGATTCGGTTTTCTAAGAGCATTGTTGACATGATTAAGAAAGAAATTCAAATACGAAGCCTTGGAGAGCGATAATCATGTTTAGGAATTCCAGCCAATAAATAACTTATTGAGTCTTAATTTTCAGCAAGGTGAAACCTTGTTTCTCTCTGTAATTACGATGCATAATCAAGTGACATGTTGAGGAATGAAAGGATGCACAATGGAAGACAGAAAAACAAAATAACCGACTGCAGACTTGATTTCCTTTATGACAACATCAAAAAAAAAAAATTGTCCTGTCTAAATTTCAATCAAATAGAATAGTAATAAAATGGTGATCGCAGCTAACAAGCCAAGAGAAAGATCTGCTTGTAATACATGAATTTTGTAATATATGATATGGGGAGTTGCAGGATCAATTTTGAGAGCTAAAAATAACAGAATCAGTGGTTTGGCCTATGACTGATATTGTGATAATGTTGCTCACTTCCTCAAAAGTTTCTCTGTGACTAACCCCACCCCTACCCCTACATCCCGTCACTGCTTTTAAAAAATGATATTAATCTAAGGCTGAATATGAAATTTACACTACAATGTTAGAAAGATGCTATGCGAACTGTCAGAACATCTAATAATCCAAATTTTAATGTTCCAATGGTATCAGTAGCCACAATAGCCAAGAACACAAATGCACAGTAATCACACCCATGACACACAAACATGAGGTGGGCTTTTCTAGCATTCTGAAATGACTTTGCCACTATTCTAGAATGGTGACGGTTATGGTTGCGGTTTTGAAAAGCTTTTCAACCTCCTGATATGGTGGTTATCTCAGCTGTAACTGCGACGGTGATTCACTGATGGTTTAGTCTTAATACATGCCAACTGAAAACAGAATTTGTTTTATTCCAACATTTTTTGGACTTAAGGGTGCACACCAAACTGTATGAGAGGAAGCTTAGATGTCACAGGGAAGGAACGTTTCTTTACTTGTGGTTCATTCTCACTGCAACAACAATCTGTAGTATGGTCTGAACTAGTGCCACAAGTCTGCTGAAGAGACGTACTTAGTTTTACGTTATGTGATTTAATTGCCAATTTATTGCTGGGTTATGGTGCTCTATTGTGCTGTCCCTTTTCTTTCATTAATGGCCCAGTTTTCCACTGTCAGCTCGTAGCATAGATATAATCAAATTGATAAAAAGCTCTGACCTCAGGGAGAGTAAAGATTGCCGTTTCCATTTATATGGTATAGCTCTATGTGGACAGAAGGACAGAACACATGGCAGCTGGTCAGCAGAGTTCACAAAATTAATGGTTTTGACCAATATATTTGCCTTCCTCATTATGTAGAAAACATGAAGACATATAAGTTTGTCTAAAACATATTCTCATTTACTACGCATTCACAGTAAAACATACATCACAACAACAACAACATACCAAAAATACAACAATAAATAGCATTTGAGAATTTGATTAACAGAACACCTGCACTAAATGAAAGCCAAAAATAATTCACAATGACTGATATAAGAAAAAAAAAAAGAAAAGAAAATGCACAGAAAGGCCACCACATTAACAACTGAGTTTGTTCTTAATATTAAATGCTGCCAGTTCCCGACAGAAATAGATCCTACAAGGACCATAATTTCATAGAAAAAGTGTCACGTGTCTAAATCAACTGAGAGAAGCCAATCACAGAAATTGTTTCCTTAATGGGAAAAACCTGAGTCTTAAAAGGGTCAGACTTGTGTTGTTGTTGCTTCTTGTTGTTGTCTTTTTTTATTTGTTTGCTTGTTTGTCTCTTTGTTTGTTTATTGGGGGGGGGGGGGAACTGGGGGGATGACTCCTTTGCCTAATACAAAAAAAAACAGGAAGAACAAAAAATATCCTGAGAAATGTTGACATACACATACAAAAGTCACAATATAGAAGACAATCAAAAGTCCAGTAAATAGACAATACCTCTGGATTTGTCAACCTGGCCAACTGCATTGATAAATTGAATTGTATAAGAATATAAACCATGCATATAAATCACATGATAATCTATATATACATTGATCCTGGCCTGAGGTGTGCAATAATGTTGTAAGTAAGGTTTTCACAGTTTAGGTACCAGTAATAATTCTTTTAAAGTCTGTGAAAAGGGATGTGCTCTTTAAGACAACACAACAGAAAATCTTGCCCCTCTATGAGTTATGTGATTTCACCTAGACTGTACAACATCTTCAGATATTTTACAATTCTATATATAGACCATACATGATAGTGTATATTTAATGAAACATAAAGACTGGACCACAACATGATGAAGGGCACAATGGGATGGTGCAGAATTCAATTATTACATCATGGTGGATCTGGGTTAAACAAGCAGCATGCAAATTCTCATATTTTTTTTTATCTACTCTCTTTTTAATTCATCAAAGAGACACAAAGTAATATTTGGATTTTTCCATATATTTTGTTTTAATAAAATAGTGAAGACATATCACATAGACAGAGAGAAAAATCCAAATATTTGTTTCCCTTGATCTTCCAACTGGCATTCCATAAAAGATAACATCAATTTTGAGAAGACTGATAAATGTTTGTTAGTAGAATAAGTAATGTTGATAATTTATATATCACTTTGAATGGAAAGAGTTGTGATGCAGCTGGTGCTAATCCTAATCCTTGTCACTGGATCACCCGAAGCTGAATAGAATCATTTTGTTGGTTTAATCAACGGTATCACTTGGCTTGCTCCATTTCATTGCACTGCTAAACTGCTAGCATCAGATCATTGATAAATCATTTGGTTTTGTATGTCTGATTAAGCCACAATATGTCAGAAACAAAAATTATTATTGTTTGAAGCAAGTCACAGCTATGTATGTGTTCATGTTCCAAAGTTGGTTCCAGTGGATCTGTGAGTTATAGATGACATTCATATATATGGGTCTGTAAACAAAAAAGGGTCTTTTCTCAGAAACTGGGGCAGAATACATAAAAGGGATCAAAGTAGTAAAAAAATAACAATTGATCACTGACAACAAAGTTGTTAAAACATGCGTGTGTACGGTGTATGTAAAAGCATAAGTTTGACAAAATATTAGTTTAGTGATGATATACAAAATGTAATCCCATTATGATAACAAAAATGTTAATCATACCTTAACAAACAGAACAAATAGCCTAATCTATCGGATGTCATAGACAGAGTATTTGCTATCCTTATTTTATATGTCTTCACAACAATCAAACCAATTTCCAGGTGAAGAAGTAACAAAAAAATAACCAAAGAATTCCATATGCCAGATCATTATTCATCAGCAGATGAGTCACTTATAATTAATAACTTCTTTGTCATAGCAGTTGGAGCATTATGGTATGGAAGTGTCCTGAAACAGATCTAAATAATGCATACTGAAACTGATAACATATCAGTCATTACATCAATCAGGTTCAAAAATCAAACTAGTGGAATGATTAGCATAGATTGTGGTCTAACAATATCATGAGACTTGTATCTCTCAGATTTATCACAGACATATTTCACTTTAACCAAGACATTCTACTCTCTATATTCCAGGGGCTATAGTACTAGAATGTGTGCTGTGGATGGCTCTCTAAGAACATTGTGACAGAGTTTTTTAGTGCACCAAAATTCTGCTGCATGCTACCTGATTACGTAAATCCTCAAGGATGGTTTCCAAACTTTGTTGTTGCATAACTTTTGTACGCACAGCATGGGCAAATTTAGATCGCTGGAATAAAAGTTTACATTTGGACCAGTACTAAAAGTTTACATTTGGACCAGTATGATTTTAAATTTTGACCTTGATATTGAAATGATGTACAGCAAATAGAAGACAAAAACTTTATTACTGGATTAAAATTATTTGTACATTTATACCATCTGAAAAATATAAATAATGATTTTACTACAATAAATTTACAGAAGTTGCTATGTTATATGTCAAGTAAATTCATGAGGTTACTTTATGAGATCGAATAAGCACATATACATCATTCATTTTTTCTCGTGATAATTTCTGTGTGAATCTCAATTATTAACAAAACAGATAAGTAAATGCAACTGCTTCACCAGTTTGGAAACCCTCTCAGGAATAACATAAATCAGGTCTCACCTTTCGGACATTTTTGAACTGAGCGAATGCACAAATAAACAGGGATTGACAATCAGTATGATTTACCAGATGTAGTAAAATGTAATGCATGTTTAAGAACTAACACAGTGTGATCTTTCATTCATATCTTTATTGTTTAACCATCCAAATACTTGTCCAGAACTTAATGTAAACAATTTACTTCAAAGTCCACTTTATATCATGTGACAAATCATTATCTATGTGACTAAATTATACAATACTGAAGCAAGTCATCTGAAACAAGCAAGTGACACAGTAAATGCTCTACATTTTCCTAGAATGTCTAGATCAGTCCCTGGCTTTGAGAGATATTGTAGATGTATATAATAATGTCAACATTTTAAACAAAACTAAAAAAAAAAAATAACAACAGAAATTTAAACTGAGTCAAAAGTTGGAAATTGATACCGTCCTGAAAAATATGGGACACACAAAATATACAAATGGTGGGCTCAATGTATCTGGAAGACAAAAAAGTACATCATTGTATCTTTGTGTTGACATTTATTGGGTAATGACTTTGCAAATAAATCAGTAGAAGGAACAGTAAAATGACATTATTCTGTTGAGCTAGTTCGTCAGAGATTTTTCAAACAAATAATATTATCATAATTTGTCACCACTCGCAGATCAAAATTTATGTACTAAGTAATCACTGCCACATATAGCTAGACTATATGATGTGAATGACTACTACATTATTGGACATATGAACTGGCATATAGATATAGTATTTGATTCATCTTTTGATGGCCCTAGCATGAACACTAAACATCCTTGCACTGGTCTTCCTTATGAAGAAATCAATGGCAAGTCAAAGGTGAATATGTTTCTTATACTGAAAAGAGAGGAGCCCATGTCCAAAGGAAAGCCTGATAGCTGCAAATCAGTTTCATTTCCTAGCTCTCAGCATATGGTAACCATTCTTGCACTGTGGTATATACACAAATGGTCAGAGCCTTACAAGAAAAATGATTGAAGGATACTGTTGCTTTGAATAATAGCCCTGTCTCTGTACATGAACTATTTTGCCCATATTCTTCCCCTACTGATTTAGAAGTATAAAATTAATTAATCACTATTTCTACTATCCTACCTCTGATATCCTGCCATCCAGCTGCTGCTCCAGATTGTTAACCCTCTGTTTCATGCTCTGTACCCTGGCATCCATGTCTGTCATGGCTCGAGTGCTAGCTTGCTCAGATGTGGCAACCATGGTCTTCATCTCTGTTCGTAACTGAAAACAGGCAATAGGTGAAATAATCTCCGTACTCAAACATTAAGCCTCTCATTTCACCATGGTTTGAGTATGATAAGGACAATGTCTGAATTGGCTGTTGCTGAGATAAATTAAAAAATAAATTTACTGTTGTAGGTCACTGTTAAGACAATGCTGAATGTCATATGGATTATAGTAATTTATCAGTAACCTTTGGCATTTCACTCAGTGATTTCTAAGTTGAGAATTTTCTTATAAATGTTGATATCAACTACAAAGGTAATGCTAAACATCATTTTTCAAAATATGTGAATCAATACATTGTGCAGAAATATTTCCTTTAGTGATTGCCTTGCAAAAGATCTTTGCCAGTTCACCATTTCCAAACATGCAAAAACTTGAGGCTTCATGTATGAATATAGGTGAGCACAAAAGGATATTGCTTGATAATTTGTTTAGAATGGAACACTCAGAACTCTTCTGTTTTTTTTTTAAATTTTTTATAGCAAACCTAAATTTGACACATAAGACCCAAAAATAAAAAAGATTATTGCCTGTTGAACAGATCTGAAGAAAGTGTTTCATACTTCAAATAGAGCTTATATTTAAATTCTCTGCACCTTTTGCCATTTTAATATTTGAAAAGAACATTCTACTATATGCTATTGAATGAACATTCTGGGTCCATGATGATATGGGAAAATCTCTCAGAGTAAAAAAATAATTTCAAATAGCATTATTCCTTGGTATGATGATCTATGATAATGTCACAAACCTTATCAGTATGAGAGGCAAAGTTGCCAGTCACACCACCAATGGCTGTTTGCAGAGAGGCTGTGGCAAGGGAAAGTTTTTCATTCAAGTGATCCAGCTTCTCATAGGTAGATTTCTCATGTTGTTTCCTGGAATAGTCACATGTATATACTTTTACATAATTTTCTAAGAAATATGAGGAGTTTTCACTGCATAATGACAGTTATCCAACAAACAGTATTTTCAAACCAGCTCAAACTATGAGAAACTACTGTTATTGTTACTTGCTCTTGCATTGTTACGAGCTAATGAAACATGCATCTGATTATTTCTTCCTTTTTTCATAGCTCTACCTATACATTTTTTTAAAATGACAGCTGGGAGCACCCCTGATTAAGACTTATTATATGCAGCTCAATCCTGTTAAAAAAGTTGTGGACAAAGGGAGATAACACTAACTATGAGAAACAGGGATCCTATCCCGTAAAAGAGAGTATAATGCAGTCTGCTCAGAAAACAATTCTTATTGTAAAACACATACCTTTTATCACTGGGCTCACTTTAACAGTCTGAACAATTTTCAAATACTGTTTTGTTTTTTTTTTTAATATTTTCGATGCCTCTAAAATCTTGAATAATCTAGTCATAGCCTCAAAAGACCAGACAGATGCAAAAACTGTTATTTTCTCTACAACATACTGGTATGAATGGTGGTAGAATGGTATCACAAAAGGAAAAATGACCAAATACTAATCTAACAAAAAATACAAAGAAATTTCATAAGTTGGTAAAAAAAATGTGTAGGCCTACATTGCTAAAACAGTGGTTATATCAAGTTTTTGCCTACTGTTTCTCGTATCAGAGACATAGTGGGACTTGACCTTTATCCTGGGAACGATGTGAGCTAATAGCAATTGTATTGCATACCTGGACTTGATCTCTGCAGCTACCACTTTGTCTGTCTGTTTCTTCTGTTCCGCCAGCTGTTTTTCTATCAGGCTAATAGACTCATCCAATTTCTGTATAGCTTCCTTATTCTTGTGTCGTTCAGACTGTAGGTGCACGATGTAAATAAAAAATTAGGAAATGTTGGGTGGACATATACTATACAACACCAAATAACTCCTTTTTTCTACTGGACCTCCTGATTCTGAAAATATCTTTGAGTTCAAAATTCTGTTTCAAACACACCACCTGTTTTCTTGTCTACAAATACCAATCATTCTTGGTTTTGTTGTCTTTTAAAACTCTAAAAATGTATTCAAATAGTCAATGATTTATGTTAAAGGAAACCTATGATTCAAAGCTACTGTGCAAAGAACAAATTACAGGATAGGTTAATTGTATATTCATAAATACAGTATAGGTTAATTGTATATTCATAAACATTTGGAGCCCATTTTGATACATTTTACAAGCAATAACTTTGAATTTCTCACAGTAACTTCAATACAATCTGAACTACCAATAAAATGATGTTATATCAAGGTTTGCATGCATATGTGTGCAGTAAACACGTTCTTGAAATGAAAGAGTCCCATGATTGTTATCCTTATGCAGTTACAGAAATTATCAAAAACTTAAGATATCATGGCATAAAGCAATATAAGTTTCATTAGCTTTTATACTTGTAGTTACTGATGAAGAGATGGATACCTGTTTAAACTATCTAAATATCTACATACTCAATTACAGCCAATTCATTAAAAGCAAGAAACTCCGAGTTTTTCAATACAATCTTCAATCCTTGATGTTTACCTGGAATGTTTCTCGCACTGTCACCATCTCTTCATCACTGAGTTTTTTAAGTCCATTCCATCTCTTTTCATTTTCTTCTCTCAGGGTGGCCTCATATTTCTGTCTTATTTGTTGCTCATGATGGATCATCTACCAATGCAATGAAATGTTTGATGAAACATGACAGCAGAGAAATATGAAAACAGTTCATTTGTAAAAAAGACAAACTTAAGGAAAAAGTTCACATCCGGTAATTCTAAAGAATTCGAACTTTTTTTATAAAAACTAAACTGAACTTTAAAACATAATCATTAATGCGAAGGTTGGTTTAATATCATATTTCTTTTGATTTTAAAAAAAGAAATATAAAATCATCAAACTATCGCAGACCTATTCAAACTAAAATCACTTGGAAATGTGTAAATTGTTAGCATAATCCATTTGTTTTTCTTCTTCTTACAATTTAATGCACAAACCTATTTTGCCCAAAAATCAATCTGCCAAACTGTGGATGTGTATTTTAGATGTTAATTTCATTTATCACTTAAATAACGATTCATTCCTGTTGATGATATTCAACAATTTAGATTTGACTTACTCTTTCTAACTGTGTGTATTTTTCCTGTAACTCTTCCCTCAGTTTTATCTCTTTTGTAAGTAAGCGCTTATTCAGTTCTTCGACTGTCTCTGTAAGTTTTCCCTGCAGCCGCAACTTGTCATTTTCTGCTGTATGCTCTTTTTCTCGATGGATCATGTCCATAGCATGCATGGCTTCTTCACGCTTGCGATTCTGTTCAGCCAGGTTTTGCTGTAATGTGTTGACTCTTTGGATGGGACAAAAAAAATCAATTTAACAACAAATCATGAAGCAGATTAAAGCAAATATGCTCCATTCTTCACTTTGTGCACACCACACAACAGGATGGATAGAAAGATAACAAGCAAGTTTCCTTTTTGTTTGTATCATGACATCCCAGAAAATTACTCTAGAGAGACTATTATATATTAGTGAACTACTGATAAAATGAAAGCTGTCCATACATAGATATATCCATTGATCTTGCCTTCATAAATGTTGAACTCTCAATGAAAATGAAACTGCGAAAGTTCTAATGTTAATATGGAAAACTTTTTCTCAACATTAACACCAAATCATGGTATCCAGGTACCAGGGTACTGTTCTCCCTAATGATACAACTAATGCAAAAAAATTAATCCCATTCATGATCAAAAGAGGATGATAACTGGTTTTGTTTCAATGTCATTTCATGAACAGAATTGTTGTTACTCTATATACAATATGATCTCAACAAAGTTTCAGGATTTCAATCATGACTCAAACTACTTTATTTAACACTAGATTTTTTTTTTTTTCATATCACGGGCTTTGAATATAGTGGTAAAAGGCAATTCATTTCGCGTAAACATCTGGAGTTTACAGATCTCAGTCTAATAAGAACTGTGAGATCCTTTCAACATAGGTCACCTGGGAGTGGCAGAGCACTTGACACTATCAGTAAAGTGGATACCTTCCGGATAACACTTAACTATTTACAATAATGCTCAAATCCAGAATGTATCTTCATTCTCTGCTTTGGCCACATTTTTTTTTTTTAAATCGATATTCCTTCCTATAAAACTGTCTCTGACCTTTGTTGTATTTGCTGTTCCAGAGACCTTCGATCACTTGCTTCCTGATCTTGTCGATTCCTTAGCTCCATAATCACATCTCTTAATTCAGATAGTCTAAAAAGATATTAATGCAAGAAAAAAATAATAAAAATGAAGTAATAAGACACTGGGTCATAGAAAAATCTCACAAAGGTTGGAAGAACATGACATAAGAATAAATAAATGAGCTGATTTTCAAACACCTTATAACTGCCAGGTTTTTCTTCAACGTTGAACAGTATGAATTTTGTTAATTTTCTTATTCCAATCTCCAACTCCAAGTGAGCCTAAATAACATTCACCTGCTTTAATTTATGGACAAAATTCAATAAATCAACTGTGCAGAATCTTTTTTTCTCCTAATGAGAGAAAAAAAGGTATCATCTTCGTTATAACTTTCCTCTCAATTATTGTATAGCTATAGTTGAAAAGTTGATGCAATGAATTAATTATCTGAAAATTATGAAAAATATATGATTTCAATTGTTTACTAACCGATCTTGGATATATTAATCATGTTCACTGGAGCTGGACAAAGTCTAGTTTTTTTTTCTATCAAGATGTATGAGGTATTCATGCCATCATTACAACTCATTCTCCTACTCTTGTCTTTTCTTGCCCATTATATCTAATTGCTTGGAGAATCTAGACAATATTCATCCTGGATAGTCGCAAACAAAATGCAAATTTCAAACTAACACAAATATCGCCAGCAAATACTTTTCAGATAAATGATTCTGTCATTCAGTGATAACAGAGAAGAAAAGATTTGTATTTTTGGGGGAGGGGTTATTAGAATTTATTCTTACCTGCTCTCCACCTGTCCTCTCAGATGAGTTGTGTTAGTCTCAGAGCTGTTGTAGAGATCCCCTTGCTTCCTCAAAGTATCCAGCTGCATGTACAAATTGACAGACATTAATTTGACAGGGCAATATCATAGCTTTTTTCCATGTGCATGTACATAAAATTGCCATCTGGTCATGTTTGTTCAGTGTCAATTTCACATATACTTGCTTAATTTTTTTTTTCCTACTTTTCTTTGGAGGTAGAAGGTGAATGAGGTGAGCAGGAGGGGAGGGGGAAACAGCGGGATGAAGAAGTTAACCTCAATTCTTCACACATAGTTGATAACAGCTCTTGCCTTAGACATATCATACGTATTTATGTGATACTTTTTTTTGTTTTATTAGATCTTTTTTTTAGAAAGTGACTGAGAATGACACTCACTGCACAAAACATTTACTGCTGTTGAGGCATAATCCATATCAATTCCCCCACATTTATCCATTCTCAAGTTTAAAATTATAGTCTTCAGAATAAACAGTCCTGTTTTGTATGTACTGCAGCTTTCTGTCAACTACACAGTTATAATAAGTTGTTCAACCTGCATAACCCTATATAGAATTATATGATACTTTAAGTACTCTTGCTGCAGCATCAAGGTCTATATCATGTATCAAATGTTGAATCCTCAGAGTTAAATTGGCTACTTTTTACCTGTACTTTGTTCTCTTCCTCCAATCTCCTGGATCGTAGTTTTAGATCATTCACTGTGCTGCTTAATTCCAGCGTTTGACTGTCAACTTTAGTACGAATAGTCCTTAATTCTTCATTTAGATTGAACGTTACTTTCTCCAGTTGGTCTCGACTTCGCTGAATGTCATTTAATTGCATTGTTAATTCTTGTATTCTGTAAAAATTACATCAAATGAAACAATGATTGAAAAATCAACAGTTTACATTTTACTGCTTATATCTAATTTTGATTTTTTTTTTTTTTTTTTAAATGATTACTCCTATCGTCTGTGCATCATGAATGTTTTCAAATACATATCCTAGGATGTGTAAATATGACTATTAGAATCAACCTGACTATGCAAAAATCAACAAATATTTTGGCTAAAAAAAAAAGAAAAGAAAAACCATTTTAAAAAAAAAAAGCAAAAACTCCACAAGTAATAAATAAGTTAGGATAGCTGTGGGGAGGCAGTATTCACATCATAAGAAACTATCAAAGGAACACTTCCTTCTAATGACAGGCATACTTGGGAGACTATTTCGAACAAAATCTTTTTCGACAATTTTCAGTAAAATTATTTATCTATATTTTAGGTTTAAAAATATTACCACTCACTTAGATGTCTGTACATCTTTCTTAGCAGCTAGACTCTGTTGTCCAGCAACCACTGCCTGTTCCACACCTTTGGTATGAGACACCAGGGATGTGAGAGCTGTCTTCTCTTCCAAAATCTTTTCTTCCGCAGCTTTGATGCGACTGGACAGCTTGCTGATGAGATCATTCACCATTTGCATGGAAGATTCAATCTGTTGCCTTGACACTCGTTCCTCCTAAAATAAAAAAGGGTTGGGGGCATTGGGCATCACCATGTCATGAAAAACAGTGAAAAAATACAATCCCAGTGGGAAAGTTTAGTGGAACACCTGTCAAAAAACATGGACATGAGGCAACATATTCAGTGAAAGGTGAGAAGAAACTACTGAGCCTTCTTTTCCCCTATTAGTTGATAAGGAAAAGAAGCTAAAAGAGCCTCATTTTTGTTCTTTGTATTTTCTTTGATTCATCTCAGTGATTTTTCTGAGAAAATTAAACAAGGGATGAAAAACCATTATAAATTTCATTACTCCAGCTTTTGACAAGATGTCATACTGCTTTTTACACACAGGAGTACAATGAAAGATTCAGTTCCTTAAAAAAAATTTCAATTAAGGATAACAGAATATTCAAGTTGCCATTCTAACAAATTCATACATGTACTTGCATAATTTCATTGTTCTTCACTGAAAGCTTCGCCCCTTCCATATGATTCAAGTTGAAGGCATTAGGCCGTTTATACCTTGAATGAATAAGCCAATTTTTTTTTCCAAGGTTCATCAACAAAGTCTTACCTTGATACTGGACTCATTCTTCTGCACCATGATCCGTAGTTCTCCCTGGAGACGTATGACCTCTTCTAGGAGAGCTCGATTTGACTTCTCTGTAACCCCTAGTCGCGTCTCTATGATCTTCATTCTGTCGTCTCCATCATCTCCAACTGTGCCAAAACCTCCCATGGTGGACTCCTTACGTACTGGAACTAGTCTGTTCTCTGGTGGTGAGGCTGATGGTATTTTTGGCAGTTTGGTGGACTGCAGTGGCCCAGTCGGCCTGCAATTAAAAACCAGAGAAGTGAATCTATGAAGACGCCGTAAGGCAGCATTTAAATGAACTGTACATTTACATTATGGCACGGTCCTATGTGGGGTATTATATAATAGACTATTACGCATGTGATCATCCATCTCTCTCTCTCTCTCTCTCTCTCTCTCTCTCTCTTCAGACATCGAGTTTTCTTTCTTAAAACTTTCTCATAGAACATCTCTCACTGTCCGCCATTGTCTTCAGCTATCTTTGACTCAAATCTTTAGCAGCTGCAAACCTCCTGTGCCATTTGATCTCTAGCTCCTTTCCAGGACATTTCACCTTTGTTCTTCTTCTCTCACTGCAAAACAAACAATTATCTACATGCTGTGGACAGGGCATTACATTATGATGGTATGACGCTGAGCGAAAGACAAACTGTTACCAGACGTCATGAGGCAAGCAAGCCTGACATGATTTCTTCCATATGTCTGCAAAATCTTACAAGCAGTACATGTGGCTAGTTGTTCCATATGATATATAATAATCTGTCTGGCGTTTACCCTGCTCAAGAATACTGGTCTAGTGATCTTCTTATGAGCTGACCTCTTAAAATGGTGTTCAAAAAAAAAAAAAAGCCTTTGCACGAGTGTTGTTCGTGACTGATTTTTTTTCTACCAGGATGGGTGTTTTAAACTTCAGTAGTCCTAGTTGTTTCTGAAATTGATAATTTTCCCTCTGGCCTTGTTCATCAACAGGTTTCAGTCACAGAGAATACGGATAATAAGAAGATTCAATGTACTCCTCGACCGCAAAGCATATCCAGTGGGGATGAAACTTACCAATAGTAATTTCACACTTTTACAGTTTATCTGAGAACTGATAGATCTCTCTCTATATATATTTATTGTTAACTTAGACTCATATATTCATAGTGTCAATCTAACAACCCATTACCCCTGTCTCTCTCAGCATCTTTTTCCTGAAGGTCATGTCTGTTTAACTTTCCACCTCAATGAGTGTCCGACTGACTATTTCCTATTTCTCCTTCTGTTTTTTCTCACCTTGCCTCATTTTTCCTGTTCCTCTTTCTAATGTTCATCTTTAATGTTTGTAATTGTAACGTAGAATGCCATGAGCTTGACGTCACATGTTTTAGGAAAGCTGCTAATGTATTTACATATATGCAAAAAGATCTGTTTGTGCCAATATATTATACGTGGAACAAACATAACATTTATTTGGTTGTAGTCGCCCCATACCGCAGAGAAAGAGAAAAAAAGGACAGGCTTATAGGAGAAATATTGATTGCAGAAATAGAAATATTGATTCTCTTTGAGCACTCGACTTGTATTTTTGTCTGGCCATGGGGAAAAACGAATCTGTCAATAATATTAAAGCAAGCTGAGTGGATCTTACGCAGAATTAATCTATCAATAAGCTTAGAAATAGCAATGGATAAATTCCTGAAAAGGAAAAAAAATTCTCCCATTACTGCAGCCAGACTCAGAATTATAGTTAACGCAATGAATATTTTTTTCCATTTAACAAAATTTCATTTTCTTTTTGCACCTATTTCACGTCTTCAATTCCTCCATCAAAGGTTTAAAACACTAATGCAACCACTTCTCAAATCCTGTGCTGACTTGAATCAAACTATGGTCATATTCAAATCATCAAATTTTCACGCTTGCTGTAACACACAAGTGATATACATGTAGTAGTACACTGCTAGTTTTACATTGATTGTTTCGATCTATAAAATATTATAAATACGCATATTATAATATTTGTCTCATATTTGCTACACATTAATTTATGCACAAAATACAGATAAGCCCGACATGTTAGTTACGACTACAGAGTTGACTAGATGCTATGACTACATTTTGTTGAGGAATGCAACTAAAGACAACTTCCCCATTTACCACTGATCACCAAGACGGGATGCTAAGATGGCGGTAATAATTCACGTTTAATTATGCAAGGCCAGCCAGTTTAGCTGTGGGAAAGACCAGGTATCGACGAGAAACCTGCAGGGAATGTTCGTGTAGGCAACTAATATTGTTCTTGAGCGATCGATGATTGAACATTTCTGATGATTCTATGATGTAAGCCGGCGTGCCTAGGCATTGGCCGGAACTTCCAGGTGATGGACCAGATGTGGATCGCTGACAGTTTTTCATGCGTGTAAAATATTTTGTGCAGTTCTTTACACGTAATATACTCTTCTCATGAGTGCGGCACTTATAAATCTTTTTTGTTGTTGTTGTTTTTAATATTGTGACAACTAGAGTAAGGAATGTGTCCGTGTAAAAAAATAATGACAGAAGAAAATTTCTTTTTCTTTTATTTAAACATGACAAGAATGATAAATATCCATTTCTAATATAGAACCTCCTAGATTGAAGTCTTAATGGATCAGATTTTTCTTTCATTGTAGTTTGCAATACAAGGGATTCCAATACTGATTTAGCTTCTTTTTTTTTTTTTTTTTGAATCAGAGATTAGCACCAAGCTTTCTTCCGCAGTTGAAAACGCCACAATTCGGACAAAATTGACAGTTTTGGTTTGGGTTTTGGAACACATGTGTCTCCAACTTACAGTCACACATTGATGAAATGAAAAATAATTCTGGGACTAAAAGGCCTTCCTTGTCAATGCAATTTTCATCAAATTTCGTTGCCCCAGAATTAAGTTGTCCTAACGACAACACCTAAAATATAGATAGGACAATTTAATTCTGGGACTACAAAGATAGGACAATTTATTTCTGGGACTACAAAGATAGGACAATTTAATTCTGGGACTACAAAAATGGGACAATTTAATTCTGGGACTATAAAAATGGGACAATTTAATTCTGGGACTACAAAGATGGGACAATTTAATTTTGGGACTACAAAGATGGGACAATTTAATTCTGGGACTAGAAAGACAGGATAATGTGTGTGTGTGCGTGCGTGCGTGCGTGCGTGCGTGCGTGCGTGCGTGCTTGCGTGTGTGCATGCGTATGTGTATGCGCGCGCGTGCAACATGGTATACAGTTTATACATTACCAGGCAATTCATGCTGATTATTTTGTGGTAGTGCGTATTATTTATCTAATATAACTCTGCTAAAGTAGTCATTCACATGACATCACAAAAGAGTATGGCAATGGCAAGAATTGAAATGATGTTACTATGTGAAATGATGATATTATAAGGCATAAGCAAAACACCAAACAGTTTGAAAACTAGTATTAATGCGTGCCAGCCAAAAAAAAAAAATAAATAAATAAATAAATAAAGATGTTTGTGAATAGGGCCATGTGCCAAGATCATGCAGTACGCCTTATGATACATTTTAGAAATTTGTTATATATGTATTTGTAAGTCATGGCAGTGAGGTCATAAAATATAGTGGCAGAAAAAAAAGGTCCTGTGCGCTGTTATACACACATTTCATCTGCTATAGAAATGTCGCAGTCAGAGCAAAAGCTAAGATTGTTACAAGGCAGTCATTCATAAGCTTACTATGATCCGAGCAGAACACAAAATTGATTGCAGAGTTTCAGAATCATTACAGCCTAAGAATTATTGTAGTCACTCTAAAACTAAACCGATTCTCTCAAACAAGTTTAAAACAAACAATGATTCACAGAAGTAATTGTTTATGCTACTTTTTGGATTTGTCTGAAACTTCACAAAACGATTGAACAGCAGCAAATGCACAAATATACAAAAGTCTACTATCCAGACATTATAGTAGTGTGTATTTTCCAAAGAATGAAAAGTGGAAGTCAAAAAAAAAAGAGGGGGTGGGGGGGGGGGTGGAAAATGTTTCCAAACTAGTACCTCGGTTCTACACCTCTACAAAAACCGTTCCTAATTACTTTCATGGCTAATACGGCATGGCTTAACCAGACTGTGCCACTGCCTTACAGAATGTGAAAGACCGAGGCCTTATCATGCCCTGTGTACGTGTAGCAATGCTCTGTTAGTCTTGCCAGATAAGCATGTTGATCCAAGGCTTTAGGAATACGGGCAATTTCAAGAGGCTCAGAGCCTAACTCGGTCACACTACTTGGCTACATTAGCAAACTTACATGTTAAATTAAATCTGATCATATAGCTAGCATATGCCTATTTATCTAATTCTTTTATAATTTTGCATATCATCGGATTTTTTTTTTTTTTTTATTATTATTTTTTCCTCTTGGCTCACCTAGAGTTTGCTCTGGTGACTAAACTGTAGAAATGTTTTAAAAATCACGTGTGACTACTAACTGTCGCCGCATTTTTATCATTAACCATTGATATTTTGCTGTTTTATTTATCTGTATAAATTAGTATACCGGTATAATTAGTGTACTGTTTTATCTCGTCATCATAGTTGTTTGAGAAATACAGAGGATGGCGTTTGGTCAATTGTCATCATTTTATTGAACTTTTCTTTCTATTCTTGTGTACTCTTTGCATTTTTTCTTCTTCCTCTTTTTAATCACCTGCGTGCAGTATTTGTTGTCCCTGAGCAGGACAGCACAAGAAGATCGAACAGAAGACATTTGGCTGGTGGTTACTTAGACACAATTTGATCTACAACAATATTCCTGCAAACAGTCAAGATCAGGCCAATACTTCTTTAGCACAACCATATTCCACCCAGCCTGCAGCTCTACAAAGCGGTTGAATCCCCTGTCACAACAATACCAGCACTGCTGTTCTTGAAACGTTGCCGTTGACGATCAACGATAAGACATTCTAGAGGTATGGCTCCCTCACCAAGTAAGGATATTCACATGTGGACCGATCACTTCAAATAATTAATCTCACACTCGCGTCATTCTGGAAATAATATTCGCTTGGCATTCAGTTTTGCTCATTCTTGTGTTATCAATATATACAAAATATAAAATGCATTAACCCGGAAATTGTCGGGAGATCGAACAGATCAGATTCGCTAATTATTCTGCACATTGGGATCCCTCTCCACTCCGAGTGATAAGCAATACAATAAGAAAGTATGCTAGTTATATCATTTATACGTTCAACCATCAATTCTGGAACATGAGTAAACATCAAAAGAAAACTCCCGATAGGCCAGTAAAAGCTTTTAATGACATTTTACAGAGTTCAGTTCCAACAGGAGTATTTAAACTGGAGGAAACACACACACACAGAGAGAGAGAGAGAGAGAGACTCGCGCGCGCACAAACACACACACACACACACACACGCGTCATGCCGGTTGTGACAAGAGACATGTTTATAGAACTTTTAAGTCGTTCTTGGATCAGAAGTATAACACGTTGTTGTACATAGGTGTAAACAACTCAAAAGTTGTAAAGTATCATTACCCATATGAATAATAGGGTTAATACAGGTTTCTGTCGATATTTTCTGGATTTAAATGCTGTTGCTACATGGATTTGCAGATAGATGTTTAAGACTTCACCCAAAGTTCTCTCATTCTATCTGAACTTTTTCTTTTTCCAGATTTTGTAAAAACTATACAGTTTTGTTCGTGTCCACCTTTAGATTTCATTATGTTATTCGTACTTAACTTTCTATAAAGTAATCAAACGACAAACTATCGTTATCCGTTATAAATGTCGATTATGATGCGTTGTAATTTGCTTACGTCAGAGCGTAAGAGGCAATATCTTTGTGCTACTTTGAACATAAACATAATTTTTTTTTTTTTTTTAAGGCATTGACAAATTAAAGTTGTCTCCAAAATCTAGACAAATCTCATGTTTTGTTTTGAATTTTTGATAATGTGATTTTCATTTGAAGAATGACTTGGGGGAAAATACTTTACAAAAAAAAAAAAAAAAGTAAATAGATAGACAGACAGACAGACAGACAGACAGACAGGCAGGCAGGCAGGCAGGCAGACAGACAGACAGTTAGATAGATAGACAGACAGACAGACAGACAGACAGACAGACAGACAGATAGATAGATAGATAGATAGATAGATAGAT
>JBCAUA010120735.1:0-23180 GCA_038406235.1 Peronia verruculata
TGGCCCCCCCCCCCCCCCCCCCCCCCCAAAAAAAAACAACCACAGTTCAGAACTAGCCATATAGAATTGTGCAGCAAAGTGTAATTTTGAAACTGGCGGCAAATTTGAATAACTTATTTCCCAAGTTCAGTTTTATAGCTAAAAATCCGATTTAGATCATGATCCCCAACTTGATTTACTTTACAAGTAGCAGTTCTGGCTTCTCGACCCAAGATCCCTTGCGGTCATTTGATTTATATTTTCCCGTATAAGGCCACAAAGTATGTTTGCCAGTAAGGTATATATTCTCAACAACATGACACCCACTGACTTCACTTGGTGTTTTGTTGCATATCAGCAGGTGTAGGTTTTTTTCAGAGTCAGACGCTCATGTCTGATGTCAGCAAAGTGGAACAGGAACTGAAGTGGTCATGTCATACGCTCTCAAGGTGTCGTGTGGTGTTGCTCTCCGACTAAGACTGGTATTAGTCCTTCATTGAGTCACAGATGTTATAGTGCATGGATAGCATAGGAAATGTTGTGCCTCTGAATTCTCCTCAGGTAAAAGTACATGTCTTCAGCAAATTGTTTTTTCAACATCATGATAAAAAAAAAAAAAATTTACAACACATAAGAATGTAGATGTGTGATCTGATCTGATGCGAGCTCTGACGCAAACACAGTTTTGGCATCTAACTTTCTGGAAAATTTTATCACGGCTTCCAATTGTCATCTCAGTCAATGCTTTTTTTTTTTTCAAAACAAGTAGATCCAATTTTATTTTTAAAACAAATACATATTGTATACATGTATGTAAAAAAAGAAAAGACTGTGGTTTTCAAAAAAAAAAAAAAAAAAGTCTAGTCTCCTCGTCTGACATACTTATTTATTTAAAAAAAAAAAAAAAAAGAAAGATTTGGCAATATGTTCATTATCTGATTTCTTTACTATGTCACAACTCAATAGCGTCAGCTTTTATTGAGCTCTTGCGATCTTTTGGTCATGTATCATTTTCCGAGTCAAAGTTCATACTTGAGTATTTGGTGAAAACCACAGTAGCATTTTCCTAGCGCAAGGTTAAAAACATCATAGGGAAGATAAATGAAGATAACCTCATACATAAACAGCGGCTGCTTCTTGTTTCCCTTTTCAGCTTCACATTGTTCAAAACTGCATTGTTTCCACTTACTATTCTGCCAAAGTCTCTAAGAGTAAGACTTAAACATAAGCATTCTGAAGAAAAATGCCAAAATCTGTTCACGTTTTATAAATGTTGTGAAATACAATCAGTTGGGAGATAATTCAGGTCAATGTAATATGAGATGAGGCAACAGCCAGATGCTATGCAATGTATGATAGATTGATGGAACATATTGAAAATAGCAATGTCAGGTTGTATCTCAACAGCAACTACATATTCAGGGCAAAGACTAACATTTGAGTTGAATGTAACATAGGTCTTGAATTCAATACAAACGGCAGTTAGACAGAGAAGACATCAGTGTATATAAGGATATACAAAAAATCAAAATAAATTTCAGTAATGTTACGTGTCAGGTTTTTAAGATATGGTAAGTAATTTACAAGATAAAAATAATTATGTGAATGGTATTGTACTCGGATTTGAAAAAAATGTTCAGGGTACTCAGTTGTCTCCACACATTAGTGCATGAAATGTACTTGTATGTTTTTAATGGTTTTAAATTACATTGATGGTAAGGACAGGTCTGGATGCTAATTGTTGGGGGATCGTTTTTTTACTTGCTAAAATTTCTGAACACCGCATTTTAAAGAGAGAGTTGGCATAAAGTGTGTAGGAATGGGAAGAACGATTACATGTGTATATTTAAGTGTAATAAATGCAGCATGATAATGACCATAGAGTAATAGTTGATCAGCACGACTGATACACAAATAACATCAATTTGCAGTTAGTACATAGTCAATCAATTTGTCGGATAATACAAAAGCTACATTATTACTGGCAAAAAAGCATGAAAGTATAGAAAGAAGTTGAAAAAGAAGAAATTCACTGATTCAAGTAATACTGGTTCAATCTAATGTCTCCATATGTCCCCTCTAGGTACATGTGTACATATCATAGCAATACTATGTGGAAACACAAGACATCACATATGAAAAATCATTACTAGTTAGAAGGAAAAGTAGACAATAAATAATGACCACAAAGAAACAAAACAACAAAAAATGACAAAACAAATCTTCTAATGGCTTTTCCATAACTAGGACTTTGACTATGAAGACAATTTCTTATCGGCTGTCTCTAAATCATTTCAGTTGTGACACATAATTGGATAGAGCAATTCCAGAATTGAATTATTTTGAGATTCCTTTATTTTGTCTTTCTTCTTTTTTTTTTCTCTCTAAAAATAGTGATGTGAAATACAATATAATGTACTGGTTGGCAACAAAGATGATACCTCTAATGGCAGTCATTAAAAACAGTCCTACACACTTTGGTGCTTAGCTGGCCAGCAATTCTGAGTTTTCTTTAATTAATCCACCATTATTTCATGAACACATTACATATGATCTAATACAGACAGTACGGCTACGGGAAGTCTAAGTCAGAATACAAGGTAACATGAAATACGGATCCTGTTACTACTAGACAGAATCAATGTACATTTCATTTCTTTGAAGAAACATATGAATGATTGAAATGCACAACTCTGACACACAGCATTAACATCTGATCTGTTTTAATAATAATTATCTATAATCTTTGAATTGCCCTCCAGATTTTACATCTACTCTATAAAATATTGTTTAAAAATAGCTAGAAATTTGTCAGTTACATATTGCACTTGATTAGATGAATATAACAGGAAATAAATAGCAAGTGGTTATAATGATACACATGTATATGAATAGCAAATGTTGTTCATTTTCACACATATTCAGATCTTGCTGATAATCTAAGCCAGCTCCCATTCTCCAATGACTCTTCCCTCCTCCATCCACCCACCTCAATTCCTTCCACTCCTGTGACTACGATCACATCTTCAAAATCACAAGCAGCCCATGCACATCTAAATACATGTATAGACATAGCAGCTATTTTCTGTTTTCTCCATTTATATTCGTCTTCTTCGTTTTAGTTTTAGAGGATCTGATGCAAGAAAAAGCTCCTAGCCAACCACAGCAGAACTCTGTCCAACCCAAATCTATTATGATATAATATTGGCAAATTATAGTTTCACTTTAGTGGTATAAAAAAATATGTCTCTCTTTATTCTCTTCTTTCGTTTTAGGCCCTAACTAATCCTGTCTAAAGTAATCAGAGCGCTTTCTGACATGACATTTTTCTCAAATTTTTCTCCATCCAGCACTACTGTGGGCTAGGTTTTTTTTTTTTTTTTTTCAGATATGTCAGTCTTTCAATCCCAAGAAATTAGGGCTATCTCAGCTTTGACTCACGGCTTTGCCTGCCCTGTTTTTGGTGAGAATTATTGTGGATAAAAATTTGGAAATTTTGCCTGCATAGTGGAACCTCTGCCTACTCTTCATCCAATATGATCTGCTACGGATTCTGGATTGTGCGTAGCTTATAGTACATGACCTACGAAATATATTTACCCTTATTTTTCAAGATGGCTAGACATCATGTTTCTCAACCGGCGAAGCCAGGGGATGGTTGGGTCACTAAAATGAAAGTAGATTCTGAAATTTGAATCCCCAGATGGTAGTATCTGAAACTCAAACCTATGACACTGATGATATGATTGGGGACCAGAACATGGATCTCTATCTCATATAAAGCTATACTCTAAGTGAGTGCAGATTCCTTGCGGTAGCGAAGGTTTGTGAAAGGGGGTCAAACAAATTTGATTATTGTTGTTGTTATCATATACTCTTATTTCAAAGTCAGTCTGGTGCAAAATTATGGTTTAAAAAATGAGTAATGCGGAAATGAAACAATTAATGCAGTCGAGAGAAACAAAACATGACTACCGCAAAGAATGGAAATAAGACATCGGAAGTGTATAGACAGCCTGTAACAACAACACGAAAAACCAGTGGATTAACAGCCAGAGACAAACAAGAACTTTACAATCTCCCACAGATCAATATGGCTGATATAGTCCAGCACAATAATAACAACAACAATAACAAAATGTTTAAAAAATAACAGGCGACTTCATCTCTCCTACAACAACAACAATAACAGCAATATCAAAACTCTGGGGTCCTCTAGCATCACTTAACCCTTTCACAACTAGAGAGGAAAGTGAAAGAAAAAAATGAAGACAAAGAAAAAAAATTTTAAAAAAATGACAAGGAATTAAAAAATTCTAGATAAAAATTCAGGAGTAGACATGAATACATAGAAAAATCTGGATGGAAAGTGTGGATCAACGTTTTTCACAACAAATGATTAAATGAAACCAACATACTTATTGACATAAAACAATAGTAAAAAAAACGAACAACTTGGAGAGTGGGTAAAGTAAACCAGAAAAATGCACGCATCAAAGTAAACACATAAATAATGGAATGAAATATTTCTCTTTTTTTTTTTTTAGAGAGCAAATCATTTCAGAAAAATTGCTGAAAATTGGTTGAAAAAAAAAAAACAAGAATAAAAATGATAACAACAGGGAAGTTCTGATCAATTCAAAGATTAATAAGAAAGAAAAGGATATGTATGTACAAATTCAATGTTGGTTGATTTTTTAATTTTTGTTTTTGCAACTCGTTTTTTTTTATTTCTGCAACTTTTACGTTTGTTCCCTTTTTAACAGGACCATGACAGTGTAAACAGTAAAGACCATGATAGTGTAAACAGTAAACTAAAGACCATGACAGTGTAAACAGTAGATAAGTGTCTCGTACCCCTACCACTCCCCTTCTTTCCCCACTCCCACGTCCCCCAGGTCCCTATGGAATGTAGATATGTTTGACAATCTGTAATAAGTTCATTCTTGCATATAACAAGCATGAAAAACAAACAAACAAAGATACAGACAAAAACAACTGTCAAAGATGCAAATGTTTTAACTTGTACATGGTTAGGTTTAGATTAGGTTGATTTCATTTTTAAGCCTTGCAGGATCTCTCAGGATAACAAATAATTAAAAGTGTAAGGGCCTGCGCTGTACCGGAATAAGCTCTATATAACTCTTCTCTATTTCAAAATCAAAAACAGCATTGCCTTGGCCACAAGGCAGGGTTTCAAATCTGCAGTTCTTTTTTTTTTTTCACTTCAGAGACTTATCTGACCACACATTCGATAACTTGTCATTTTGGGACTAAAACTATTCCTAACCACCATAGCTGAGTCATATAACAGGGTTTTGATTCTTGTTCATGTCGCTTTGCCTCAGGTGAGCAGATTTTCCAAGTAGGCTCCTATAAAATATTTATGCCAACACTTTCATCTGGAGGTCAGTTTCCATTCTGTATTGATGCTGTTAAGAAGTGGAGCAAATTGCACTGAGAACTGAGATTCAAATTTGGGAAAACCACATTTTCTAATTTATTATTACCGGTATTTATTTTTTGCTTACTCATTACATTGTTTCGGTATTGTTGAATAATAGGCTTTTGTTCTATATAAAAGTTACATAATTTGCTAGTTTTTTTTTAGGCTCCTCTTTACAGCAAAGTCAATAATTACTTTGTAAATGTTTTGCACAGTACACCTAGGCCTACATACTACATGTACATATATGTGGAGTAACTGGTCATAGGCATCCAATATAGAGATTAATAAAACACCAAAGCCAAGAACAGAGTCTTGAAAGAGAAAAAACCCAACAAAAATAGAAGTCTATGATCTTCCTCAATTGGAAAGAAGTTACAAAATCATACTGCAAAAGGCCAGGAAATTAAAATGCCAACAACAACAACAACAACAACAACAGGTACATTTCTGTTCATATGTAACAGTAAAGGAAACAATGATTATGCTTTCTGCATTGCGATTATAATAAACATCTCAATTTGAAAAGAACATAAAAACATCTCAATCTAAGAAAAAAACAAAAACAAATTACAACCACAATAGTAATAATTTACACTGCACAGCCGTTCTCCAAGTCTGTAGTTCTTGGTAGATTTAAAAATTCTTGGAACAAAATGGAAAAACAGAAAGTGTCAGTTACATAGTGTGATGTCTTGTCAGTGCACCTCCTCTTGCGAGGGAGGCTTGTTGTATCCACTGTGTGACAGAATACGGATAACATTTGTTGCAGCATAACACACTGGGATATCCATCTCCGTACAGTGCCATCAACAAAGACACTATAATAATCCACTGTATGGTATGCTGGCACACACTGTGAATCCATGGATAAAAAGTAGGTCAGTCACTGAACTGACAGCGTGAGATGCCAGGATTACATAGGTCATGTCATACAAAATTCAATTCCATCCATCAGTTGAGTTATGAATGACGAATGCGTTATAAATATCGCTAAATGATGTTAGGGATTGCCAATGTATAGAATGGCTTGTCAAATGCACCATAGCATTTTTTTGTCTGATACCCATTATGAATACACAAAACAAAAGACATGAATTGTCTGGAACATAAAACACATCTATCTGAGTTTACATGTGGATGATGACAGCACTTAGAATCAGCATGGCGAAAAGATGTTGTTAGAATGAATGTGTTACTGAAAACTAATGCCACTGGAGTGCGCATTAGACGTGCACAAAACACAAAGATGAATGAATGGAACCCACATTTGACTAGAAGAGAGAGAAGTCCTGCATAATTCCCACATTGCGACATGGCCTGGTTGGGGGCAGTTCCACATATAAGCCTATGTATATATATCCACTGGATATGGATATTTCTGTCATTGCAAATTTCTCTGTGTGTAACTGCAACATTCTGTGGACTCCAGCTGCAAAAAGTGATGTCCATCTTAGGATCAAAACTGGTGACAATAATCCAACAGGGTGAGAAAATTCAGTACAAAATATCCACCGTCACAATCTGGCCAAGACCATTCTAAAGACTTTGCACAATCCCCAAAAGTGACCTAGCTTGGTAGAGGGGACTCCTCAGCTGAACTTTCTTTCCATTTTATATTGAATGAAAGCAAAAGAATTCATACACTGAAATACAGCTAGTATCGCATTCTAGTAGCTGCAGTTGTACTGTGTAATCACCAAACAAGAAAAATTGCACTGTGCCGATTCTGAAGACTTGTTGGATAGTACAGTACTTTCTATCTTTGTGTCGCGTGATGTTTTGGCAGCTCTGCATTCTAGCCAGTATCTTCAGTTGGTGATACTTTCCTAACCTGATCTAAAGAGGGTTGGTAGAATTAATGACTTCCCATTTGGTCAAAAATAACATCTCTATATATAAAATCTGCATCAGTACGGTCTCATATTTGTATATGAGTTTTTACGTAAACGTCTCCTAATTTTGAAGTCTAGAGTCTTTTGATTCCAATAGAACAAAAACTTCCATTCGATTTCCTACTGAGAAAATTAACATATAACATGGGCTCTTCTGAATGTGAATTCAAAGTGATAAAAGTGAATCTGATAGCCTGAACGTGTGCTATGCTAAGAAGCTTCAGCCAATGAATGAGACATAAATAGATATCATGACTTATCTTTGAGACAAATTTTTATTTTCTGTTCCCATCTTGATCAGTCCACCAAATCAAATAAAGTTCAAGGAGAGGCCAAAGGTTATAATATAGACTTGCAGCTGACACTTCCAGGTTTTGATGTGACAAAACTTTTTTTGGCCTTGAATAAATGTATGACTATATTAACATCTAGCAGGCTAGACAGCAAAATGGAAAAATATTTCCTTCATCAATTTGATCCAACAGGTTCACGGAGTGCCCAAATTGCATTACATACTGCAGTGGATGATCGCATATTCCAAGTAAACTTCCACATTTAATTCTCCAGTGAACGCATGATTATAATATGTGTTAGCTGTATGTCAGACAGTTGTGGAGAGATATTTCCTACAAGAATTTGACGCAACACAGCTCAGCACTTGCTCATCACATAAAATCATGGATAGGCTAAATGTTTTACTTTAATAAAGTTCATGAAATATTCCCAAGTTCCAAGAAAAGTCCCACTTTTTGTCCTTGAATTGTTGAATAAATGCACTGCTGAGTCAGACAGCATTGAAAAAATTGCCTCTCCAAAGAATCTGACACAACTTGACTAAACACTTAGTCGAAGAGTTTATGAAGCGGCTATATTTATAATATTTAACTGATACAAATTGCAGTAAATACTCCCAGGTTCCAAGTGAAGCCACACATTTTGTCCTTGGATAATTGCACAACTATAGTAAAACGTGCCAATTTGGACAGCACTGATTAAAAAACTGCCCCTCGAATAATTTGATGCAATCCAGTTTAGTACTTAATAAAGTTCACAGAGTGGTCAAATGTTCAATACTGTACTAGATACAAGGTCCAAGTGAAGCCACACATCTTGTTCTTGAATAAATGCATGACCATCAACAAACATCTGCTTAGTTGGACAGCAATGAAAAAATAGTTCCTCCAAGAATTTGATGCAACAGTTCTAAAGGTAAAAAACAACTCAACAGAAATGCACTGATAAAGCAACAAAGAGAGCAGCCATGGACATCTCGGGCACTGTTAGTTCATTAACAACGGAGACTCAGAGTCAAAGGAGCTGTCCTGTGAGTCAGGAGACATAGAATACATGTATGTGTATCTCTTGCAAATAAGCATCATCTGGACGAATTCACTGTTTGGTGAGAGAAGTCTTTTGTGATAGTTTCTGTTGCAACAAACGTGACTAGACAACAGTGTAGTCCTCTGTGTAACCTTTGTCTGTTTTACCATCTTTGCTGGTTCTGGTTTCCATCTCTGTTTCCTCCTCAGGAACTGGCCGATAGTGTCTGCAATAGCAAAACAACGTGACACAACATGTAATTTTGACAATGTAGCACAGTGTGATATGACGTGGTTAAATCAAATAAAGAAGATGTTATGCTAGTCTTTTTGGCAAGAACATGAATATCATTTTTTTTTCCCCTTTATTTTATTTTATTTCTCTATTTGGACAATCACTCTCTTGCAAAAAGAACTGAATCAATGAGTGATAACAAAGCATTTGACTTTCAAAACTTCAGTTGATTTTTCATAAAATGACCGAAAAAGTTGAACTTTGCAACTATTCATTCAAATGACCTTAATTCAAGTGTTTCAGATTGCAGTGAATGCACACAAAATGATGACTTATAATGATACTTATAAACTATTTGCAAGATATAGCAGCTAGACATAAGCAGTTGTTGGCCAAGAGAAAAATATTTCAGATGAGGTATAACTGCTGAAAACTCATGACACATGAAGACAGAAGCCGCTGCATTGTCACTATTATCCCACAAGCATTCAAAATCCATATAGTGCATGTCTATCAGTAGCAGCCAAACAAGCTTCTTATCTTTACATCTTAACAAGTAAAAGAACAAATATATTTTATCACTGGCATTTGATGCAGAAATCAGAATTCCTTGTGACTAGGAACTAAATCTATCTGGCTATATAGATGAATTTATTCCCCAGTTTCTTACTTATGTGCAGGTAGTCTTCACTGACTTTGTCTTAGAATACAGGTATATATTTTCCTAGTTTCCTAACTATATCCACATAGCCTCTGCCTGATTTCTTCTTGCCTACTGATTCCAATACATACATGTTATATGCATGTATTTCCAGTTTCCTACATTTCCAGAGTTCAAGTTTCTCTAATAAGAAAACCTGACATATTAAGACACACATATTCCCAGACATCTGACTTACCTGTCTAACAAACTGACCGACTCCTCCTCCTCAGGTGAGGTGGCTAGGGCTGGGTGGGCCAGCGATGTAACAAGTGGACGGTGGTCATCTGTTCCAGGAGTCTGGACATTGGTGTCATAGCGAACTCTGGCATGGGGAGTTCTGCGGCCACCTAGCGAGAAAGAAATATGGGGCATCTATTACTTACATGTATATGAAGAGCTTGACTGGAAAATGTGACTAGTGCCATTGTGAAAAGTTTGAAGAAAGATGCAAGAGTTCATATCTTTGTATGTGTCATATGACCTCATTTGAAAAGTACTTTCCAAATGCTTTATGTTCAATGGTAGCAAACCAATGGGACTTTCATTATTAGTAGAAAAATTTTGCAGAACTTTTTACTTGAGAAAATTGGATTTAATTTTGACACATTCATGCACAATTTGCCATTTAAAGGGCAAAGATATGATCTGAAAATAAGCATATTTTAAATTCTGATGATAACAAAATTTTTCACCACAACTACCTTGAGAAATAACAAATTTGATTGAATAAAATTTCTGATGCTATATATTCAACCTAACATCTGATTTTTGTATATGTATGTAGCAAATGAATTTTGCCTCACACCCACTTTTGTATTGAAAATGATGATCTCTATCTTGGCTTAATCGTTATTTTCAGAACAGTTTCATAGATCTATAGTTGATAATGGGGATAAAGGTACACTCCACATTTCCAGAGGGGGGGGGGGGGGAGAAAGAAGAAAGCACTGATTGCTGACAATCTCAGCTTTACTTTCTGCCCATTAATATAGAGACCATTTTAACTGTGTTGTTCAATATTTCTGGACTGAGACAAGGTAATTTGTACTGAATTATATTTCCCATCTTGGACTTTCAAATGTATCAATCATTACTTTCAAGACTTGTGCAAAAAATTTGAAAACACATCAAAAGCTTGTCTCTCCTCTTAGAGAGAAATCTGCCTCTTCTTGAGCCTGCCATATAAATTTGAGTGTCAACACATCTCACACATATATTGTGATTCATTAACTGCAAAACAGAATTTTCTTTTGAGGACAAATAAAGTTGATGTTACAGTCTAATCTTATCTGAATTTTTAAGACAAGATCACTGTGACCAGCATGGCAATGGTTACCATGATAGCATTTACTTCAGGTCAATATTGGATCTCCAGAGCATACAATGAACTCAGCTGTAAAGACTGCATGTTGTCCGTTGCTACGAGTCTGTAATCATGTCCATGTATAGAATATCTGTTCTTTCACTACTTCATTAGTAGTTTATCTTTACATGTATTTGTTGGCAGTATTGATGACATCAGCCATGCATCAAAATCAGACATAAAAAAAAAAAAAAAGAATCCACCAAATTTACTTCAGAGGCAAATTTAATAAAACATGTTTAGAAGTCAATCTTGAGCATCAAGTAAAAAAAAAAAAAAAAAGAAAATCATCTCTATCATTTCAATCCAGATATAGGGCAAATTTGTAATCGAATTCTGGGAAATGGATTTCAATTTTTTTTTGTTTAGCTCTCCTGAAAAAGTTTATGTCTTGGCACGTAGCTGATTTCATTATAGTGCTAACCTTGTATTCTAAAAAAAAGAGGAAGAAAAGAAAAAAAAGAGAAAAAAAAAAAATAAGCAGTGTACACTGCTGACAATATCACAAAGAGTTAATTAAATCTACATGTGGTTGACGATGTGACATAAGGTCATGATTCTTTGTCCGTCTTTTTACATCATCGTTTTCAACATTTTAACAAAGAAATTTTAAAATGTTTCCTTTGTATTTTGAAACATGTGAATTTACAATTAAGAAAAGATACTGATGAGATAAATTACAAACTTCTTGTGAGAAAGAAAAAGAAAAATATCAATTTAAAAAGTATTGAAGGTGATGATGACAACAACGGAGAACGGGGCACTATCTTCTGTCACACTCTCATTACCTCTTCTTGGCCTTGCAGTCTCGGAGCTGCGGAATTCCACAAAGCCCTCTTGACCAGCAGTGGCTGCGGTAGAGTAAGGGGGATAAGTCTCCACTGGACTGTTAGAGCGAGGAGTCTGGGCACGTTCGCCAAACGTATAGGTTACCTCTTCACTATTTGTACTGGTGGTGCTTGTCCCACTTTGCGTCCTGGTTTAAGAGAGAAAACCAGTCATACTTCTGATTATATATTTTAGACCTACGTACATCTACATGTCAAACTATGGTTCTAGATTGTCTATTAGATTTTTAATAACTACATTGACTAAACAGTACATTCATTCAACAATAATTTTCTTTCTGGATATGAAATGAGAAAAGAAAAACACAAACAAACTTAAGGTTACATGAAAAATTAATTTCAACTAAATCAAACATTAAAAATGAAATAAAACAAAAAAACAACCAAAACAAAGTAAAATAAAACAGAAAAAAAAAAATATGTACAATGTATCTTTCCCGAAAAACAACAACGAAATGCAAGCATATTACTTACCTAGGCATAAATGTCCCTAACGGCCTTTTGCCTGTCACTTGTCCCCTCTGTTTACCTCTGTGTCGAGGTCTCACTTTGCGAGGGGGCAAAGGTCGTCGCAGTGCAGTGGGAGGAGCTTCACACTCATTGGTGTCACTCTCCACTTCCATTCTCTGTGGCCTGCGCCGTTTCTCTGTCAAGACAACCATATGAATTGCTTTGATGGCTCTCATCATGTTCTTTACTGCTGGCTTCTGTTATACTACACACACATTTGCTACAAAGCACGTATTCTCTTCTAAACTGTTTGCTTTCAGCCTAAGACACCCAACAGAATCAGTTATGCATAGAATACTAACACTGAATGCTCATTGATAAGTAAATCAAATCAGAACACAGTATTAGTATTCTTTTCAGTCAATGACATTGCTTGTAATAATTTCACATCTCTAATTCTACAACGGAGAACCGAAAAGTGATTCCTTGTTTCTCAAGATGTGGCCTTTGTTGGAAATGAAAGATGCTTCATGAGCAAAATCATTCTCATTAACATAAGCTGCATTTGGGGACAAGATAAGCATTGTAAACCTCATATCATCTTCACAAATGATAGAATTTGATACCAGCATAGCCATAGCTTATCTATTACAGCTGTTAATAACTTTAATTTCAATCTATTCAATCATCTGAAGAAATGAGGACTGCACAGCTATCTCCCACCATTTTCTTCCTTCCTCTTTTTTTAAAAAAATTTTTCGTTTATTTCAATGCTTTTATCTGATAGATCTTTCTCATTTTTCAAGATTTTGACCAAGTAGCCTACATCACTGAGGTGGATGACAAACTTCATGATCCCATGGTGGGACCTGACACAAAAGTAAGCACTCACGTTGCTGTTCATAGGGTGGCACCTCACATGAGGCTTGTCTCTGCTCATTGGGTTTTGGCGGTGACTGGGTAAACATTCGAATGCCTGGCTCAGTGGTCACCTGGATGAAATAGAACAAATTCAATCTCACTTACTTCTCATGAACTGGTTAATTACTGTGAAACTATAAATTCCTGTTTGATTTTTTGACAGCATGACAGGATTGTGACACTGCAAGACTCTTCCAGACTTAACTCTCGGATACCCGAGCAAATTCTGTATCTTATTTCAAGCTGTCATGTTACCAGAGCTAAAGAAACATGAATTGAAATAATATTCAACTAAAATAAAAGAACAGAATTACACTTTTAATTATTAAAATTTGAAAGTGAAAGACAACCAAAAATGCACATCACATAGTATCGTGATCCATCTGTTTACACGAGTGAGCTATAGAATAATGAAATGAAAGTCAGGCTTATATAGACGACTTGTAAACTTACTGAACTATCTGTGGGCTGTGAACTTGAATCTGGGTCAAGGTCACCTTCGGTTCCTCCATCAGGGTGGGGATCATTTTCACTCTCGTACAAAACTGGTGGTGGGGGATTCCTTTTGGCATTTTCCAGTGCCTCCAGAAGTTCGTCCCGACTTGACGACACTGTGGTCACGCTGGAAATAAGACTGTGACGCTGGGATCCTGCAACATTCACAAGAGATGGATGAGTAAAATCAAGTGTGATAGGCAAATGAACATTAAATCTCTTGGCAACTCCGTTCTTCTCTTGCCAAGGTAGCACAACTCTAGAAGTACAAAGCATGAATATACTTGAAAGCTAACAGATCAAATTTTGGTAATGATGTTCATGGAGCATAGATGTATATTATACTATAATTAACTACAGAAGTGTTAAAAAGAATAATCTGGCAAAAAATTTATTCATCATAATTAGGAGCAGCAGTAGAATTTTTATCCAAACAGTTCACACTAAGGCGCTGTAACATGGCATTGATGGTATATCATATTAGGATATAGAATTACTTTCCTGAACATTAATATATTATGCTGACATCTTAGCACTCTCTGCTCTCTTATTTCAAATCTCCCCCTTCTCCAAAATTCTACCACAAATACTTTAGTATATTTAAACAGCAATTAGTGATCTATATTTATAGGGGCTGAGGAGAAGCAAAAATGAGTTAGGTATTATCATGTTGATTAATAGAAATAGCTTAAGAATGCAGCGTACATAAAGGGATCAGAACTTTTACTTCACCTATGAGTGTGGAAAAAAAATTGCCAGAATGTAATTCCACTGCACAGACACTGTTCATGTGGTTTTCTGGTGCTTTTTTTTAAGTGGACTGGAATGAATCACCAGCATCTGAACAAAGGAATATCTCTCAGAATTGAGGAAAAACAAATGCTATAACTGGGAACATTAAAGATTTATTCATCGTTTGACCTATCAAAAGCTTTTGGAACTGTCCTTGTTTTCTACCATATCAATGCATTATGAATTCTTTGAAAAGAGCATTATTCATTGTTAATTCATCAGTTGCTCCTGCTGCCAGATGTCTTTTATTTATTTTTTTTTCCTCTGTGTTCTGGTAATTCTGCAATTAAAACATTAGAACATTCTAAGTCCAATCCCTGCAACGGTGGTGATATTTCCTATTTCAACCCCCAACCTCTTTTTTGTGTCTGAATTCTTTCTTTGCAACGTATGTAATGAAATCTGTGTAACACATCAAATTTGGCCATTCACAGCCTGCAAAAATAAAATAAAGCTATGTCTAGCTGCATGCTAGATGTTTATTTATATTTTATGAGTAAGACTAATATAGAACTTTCAGCAAAGCTAAAATCCCCGTTTCTCATACCAACAGGTGAAATGAGGGAATATCAAAGGTGTTTCTGGTTAAAACTTCGGTTTTTCTTACCCTAGATTAACAGGAAATAATAAGGAATGTGGATATCTTCGGACAGTCAGTGAGAGGTAGGTAATTTATTCACCAACCATGTTTTTCTATTGCCACCAAACTCTATACAAGAAAGATTTGAGAGTAATTACATACCCAAAGAGCTCAACCCCAACCACTGATAGTCCTTGTCATTTCAAACAGCTGAAAAGCACATGAGAACTATGACATCTGACCCATTTCATCCAGTGATGTTTAAATAATGACATTTGGCGTGCACAGATTGATAGTACATGTAATTGGTAAAAGATGTCAGACTGACCTTTGTCTGTGGATTCTGACCCAGATTTCATGCTGCTGTGAGGGCGGGAAGGTTGAGAGAACAATGCATGGATCTGGTCAGCACTGGCATAGCGACGGGGACTCAGGATCACACCTGCGGACAAAGGGAAATCACAATCTTTGGCTGACCCAGTTTTTGCATGACTGACTGCTTCAGCAATGGAGTAATGGGACTATTTATCACCAGCACAAGTTGGTCCCTCTACACAAGCATTGTATCAGAGAACAAAAATGGTTGTGTCCATTGAGGTGCAGTGGCTTGTTTTAGCAAGTCTAGCAAAAGGACAAAATCATAGCCAGTGGAAAACATTCTCCATTCCTTAACCCACAAGGAACAGATCAAAATATTGACCAACATATCCCAGCTTACAATTCTATATAAATGTCTCACAATCCAAGACATAAATTGCTGATAATTAACACAGTATTGTAATAAAAAGAGAGAGACAATGACTGAAAGCAGTCAATGTGATGGAAAGTGACAAGCTATTGTGCGCGCCAAATTTTCATCTTTGCTCTTCATCAGGGCAAAGACAAAATGTAAAAAGTAAACGGGATATGGCGATAAAGAAAATTTTGATTACATTTCAGTCAGTGATCAGAAGAACTTAAAGACTGAGAATACGTTACTATATTTTAAAAAAAAATTTAAATATAGCAATTTTAAAAGTGGTCTAATAGAATGGCAGTCATGATTTTCAATCTTACTCATTCCTATGATAACTTTTAAGATTTATTTCTCTGGGTGACAACCCAAAACCTAATGTTTTTCCTTGCTTTGAGAATAACTTGTTTTCTCTTTGGAATAGGCTGAAAGATATGAATTATCTGGGACATAATTCAAACAGGAAAAACTATCTACATAATATTATGAAGGGGTAAGAATCATTTTTCCACCTTTTACATGTGGGAGAAAATTAAAATTCTCTTCTGAAAGACTTGTTTTGCTTTTTTTTTTTTTTTTCTCCTTTAATTATTAGTGATTCAAACCATTGCTTTGAACAATAATGGCTGTTTCCTCTGATTTGTTATGATGGGACAGATAAGGGTTAGGACTACACCAATGGACCAAAACCTTGAAAATATTAAAAACTGAGCAGCTGTTGTTCTTCCCCTTAAGTCTTCAAATGCATTATAAAGTGTGATCCAATATACACTGCTGATTGTACACCCTAACCTACCATGATTATCATAACCCTCCTTATTGACAGCATCTTTCTGTGATCGGCGGGGAGCAGGGAGGGGTGGTGGTGGCTGTTTCTTGGCATAGCGAGGCTGTTTTTCTCGTTTGGAGTGGAAGAAGGGAACATAAGGCTCGGACGGCGTGGACTGGGAGGATTGCTTGGACTGGTAGTCCTCCATCTGGGAATGGTATGAATGAAACAATCAAGTCAAACAATTCTCCTTCTCATACAGCAAACAATTTGGAGGGCATAATGCACATCAAGGTGTTTGACAAACCCATCAAATGGTGAGGAGTTTCTCAACAAACAAAGGTCTAAGCATTTTGTTTCTCAAAAGTAACTATAATTAAGTACTTTTAAAAATGTAAAAAAAATCAGGCAGTTCTTTACTGTACCAATATGAACCTTAAAACAACACATGGCATAATAACTGTATATAATAAAAAAAAAATATGCATTTAACTGAATACTGAACATGTTCACCATCTGATGGAACTCAAGACCTTCAGTATTTGATTGCTAGAATTGCTTTTTGAACAACTGCTGTAACACACAATCAACTCCATATGATACAGACAGAACTATCTAAAGAGCTAAGTTCTGTGACTGGTCATCTGACCAGGTAAAACAAGACAGATGTCTCAAGGAGCACTGCTAAAAATATTAAATTTCACTGAGTGAGAGATTACAGCAGCTAACTCAGGACCTTGACAATTCTACTACAAAAGATATGCAGTTGAAGTCTTATCTCATCAAACTTGAATACATCCACTTTTCCTCCCACTGACACCAAATACTCCATAATATACATATTTCTTTTAAAAATCAACAACAGACTGATATGACCTCTGTGTGTAACATTATCTCAGTGCTAAAGCCAGCTCGTTTTAAGTAAATTCTTGCTTGAAATCGACAGCTTTTTTTGCAGACCTATAGTTTCCATCTTTTATATATTTGAAATGGTTGTAATTTTCATGATATTCCTATTTGAAATCAACAAACTGTTATAATACCGATAGGCTGTCTTTAACCAGATTGGACTGTATTTGTTCATACATGGATCTGGACAGCACAAGAACTAGACTGGTTCAGGGAGATGTATGAAAAACTGAAGTAAAATAAAACTCTCATTGTACACTAGCACATAGACCTACCTCTCTCCTGGCTGCCGCCTTCTGCATGGCAATGTCGTCTTCCTCGGAGGATGACTTGGGCACAGCTGCTCCCTTCAGTGGGATTGTGGTTCGAACCTCAGGGTTCACCGTAGTCTTGATCTCATTGTATGTAGCATATGGGTTGATGTTACCTTCATCTTCTGGGGGGAATCCAAACATTCGTGTTACACAAAGACAGAAAATTCTCCACAACATCCAAACTGCAATTCTTTACACCTGTCAACATTTTACCTTGGTGCAAATGATTTAAGATTATTATGAAGGAAATGATAGACTGACGTTCCAGTAATCACATAATAAAATGATAGGGGATGAAAGATGCAGCAAATCATCATTTCACGAAGGCCCTATCAGTTTTAGTTTCAGCTGTTTTGAGGAATGAACAAAATCTATTTTTCACACAGGGGGCTTACAACATCTATAATGTCTGAGTGACGAAAGGCATTGTAGCATAGTAAGGGCATTTGACCAGTTTGTATTGTAAAGATTAGATGAAGTTTTGTGGCTCAGCTCTTTGTATAATGATGAGTATGGCTAGGATCCCTGTGTAGTTGTATGTTTAAGTATGGCTAATATCACTATGGAAAATTTTAATTTAAAAAGAAATGACTTGGGTAGTTGTGAAATCACCCTCTGATGATACGATATATCTATCACAGTTCACCTGATCGGCCAAAGCTGCCGTTGTCACTGGTGGTCTTGTTGCTCCCATCGATGAGCCAGGCGCTGCTGTTGCCAGGTAGGTTGTCGTCACTCTGCAGGGAAATCAAGAGGTTGGCGTTGCGCTGTTTGCTGATGTGTTCCGGCAAAGTACTGCTACTGCTACTGTCCAGCTCTGTGTTCAAACGCTTGTCCAGGTCATTCATCAGGGAGGTCTCTGCCGTGATGTCACGACGCAGATTGGCTGAGTGTTCTGCAGAGCGCCAAGAAATATTTCCTGCTTGAGTAACATTATAAATAACAGATTCCCTTGATAAGACATTAACTTACCTTTTGAAAATAAAAGGTTCATACAAAAAACAAAAACAAAAAAGTTAATTTTTGCTAATTTACACTGTTAAACCGATATCTATTTTGAAAGCTCATCATGGCTAAGCCTGTAAGGGTAACTAAAATGTATTTATTGTTTCTCACAAGTATGTATCCCACAGAATTTACTCTGAACTCATGAATAAAAATCGTTAAAGAGGAATTAATTCTACAATGCATCACCGTTCTTAAAATTTGGGTAATAAACAATCTGTCTTCCACACCATGAAGAAATTCCACAGAAAGTTGCTTGCAGCTTTCATTGCTTATGCATGAAGAGAGCGCATCTTAAAATAAACTGGTTCCATTTGTTAAACAAACAAAATTAATAACAAAATAAAGAAGAGAACATGAAATGTAAAAATTCACTTTATGAAAATGACCAGCTCTGTTACAGTTTACATCACTTTCAGCAATTTTCTATCACAAAAAAAAAAAAAAAAAATGTCATCTGAGAAACATGTCATGCAATATTTATTTTCTGTCACCTCTGTTACTGTTTCAGTGAAAAAAAATAAAAAAAATGAAAGCACTAACAAGACTGAGGACAAAAGCTTAAAACAAAATTTATAATGGTAAAGACACATCCGTCATTATGAAAAACATGAATGAAATAAAAAATGTTGTCCTCAAATATGTCTTGAAACCTACTTAAAAACAAGGAAGTAACAATGAAGCATGCATAAATTTACAGCTATTGTAATGCCTCTGTCACTCATGACGTTTCTCTAAAAGTCACTTAGATTTAATTTAAGGGAGAGAAAAACACAGGGGAAGAACAGTCAAGCATGCATGAATTTATGCCTTAATCAAGGCCACAAAATGATGACCCAATCTATCAGACAACGCAAGTGTAAAAACACCACAGCATCACAAATCTATAGCTATTTTGAGAGCTTGTTCCGCCAGGGACTTTCATAATAATAATAACTGATCCACTCAAAAATTCAGGGATGTCAACACTAATTCATGCACAGGTTTACATCCCCTGAACTGTTTCGATCAATTTGTTGAAATGCATCAAAAAAGAAAAAAAAAAAAAGAAAAAACATGGGGGGATAACACTGATACATGCATTAGAATTAATGCCCTTCGCTTTGGCAAATGAAACACTAGGATCATCAAAAATAAACCAAAAACAATTATGATTTTTTTGTCCATTGAAAGCTCAAAAAGAACAAATCAAGTCCATTATCTATGGTTGTTTAAACTCTTGCGAAATTACTTAAGCTCTACTGAAAATTCTCTGTAAAGCCACACGATGATTTCCACATACATAAAGATGAATATCCACTAACAGAAAATAATAAAACAAAAACAAAAAGATATCAATCACATCTATTTGTTACCATGTATGGCGCCGCTACCCTCCTGGCCTGCCATCTTGTATGTCACATCTGTTTGAAGAATTATGTGGAGTTTGGTTTTTTTCCCTCTGTTCTATTCCGTACCTGGGCTAACATTTACTGTTTCTCTTTATTCATAAGTCTTTAACTCTCTCAACTGGATACCGTAACAATTTCTGCATTTCACTGGGATCAGTTCCTCAACAATGGTATTTCAATATCACCTAAGACTTTCTATGTTCTGGCTACATCTTAAATTTAAAAAAATTTATATGAAGGGTTTCACCACAAAATGCCATAAGCTCCATATTTAAATATTTTGATGAAAGTGCATGTTGTGATATTTTTGGGTGAATTATGTGACCTGATGTGAATCGAATTTTACAAAAAACGATATTCCCAATGGCAAAATAATCATTGGGGTTTAGACTGTTGTGAAAAAGGCCTTTCATCAAAATGAGAAAATTGGATTTACTGTATTTTGCGGTCAAACCTTTTATGTGCAGTCCTACAGTTCTAAATTACATGAATATTGAAATATAAATGGGACTTACCTTTGTATCTGAGACGATCTTTGCGGCGGCGGCAGAAGAGGAAGACGGCCACTACAGCGGAGAAAAGGAACACAACGGCAGCACAGATTGGAACCATCAGGTAAACTTTTTCATAGAATTCTGCCTCCTGTTTGTGGAGAACCTTGAGAGGTTTGATTGTACCTGGTGGGATGGAATATAAACGCACATGATAAACTCATGACATATTATGTATATATACTAGATATTTCTGCATGCATAATATGACCCCAGATTATTGTCTTTTGTTTTTTTCTCCAACCTCTGGTTTGCAATTTTTTTTTCTTCTTAAATGGTGACTTGTTGCTGCCCCACTACCCTCTATCAAAGTAGAAAAATGACAGATTGTCATATAATATTCAAAGAAATCAAGGAATGGCAACTAGTCAAGATCAAATGTAATAATAAACAAGACTTCAGGGTACGTTGATCCATTTTGAGAAACCCTAAGTGAAGTTTGGTACAGTGGATTGGCCCTCAAGAGTTGATGGAGGAAGGTTTCTTTTATATACAACAGAAAAACCAACTATCAAACAACATCAAACAGTTTATAATGTTCAAACTAAGAATATTTTAAGTCAACAGAAGGACATACAAGTAGATGGGTGGGTGGATGGATGGGTGGATGGATGGATAAATGGATGGATGGATGGATGGATTGCATGGATAGGCGGATGAGTGGATGGATGGACAGATGGATGGATGGATATGTGAAAAAATGGAAGATAGAATAGATGTGCAGATTAAGAAATTGATGAAGAGAGAGATAGGTGAGTACAGTGAGAACAAAGATGATGACCTGGTACAGTTTTGCCAAACTAGCCACCCCAGAGGAGTTGAAAGGTGGAAAAAAACCAGACCAGGTGCAATGTAGATGGCTGGACAAATGAATGGATGGATACGGGAAGATAAAGGTAAATAGCCAGTTACATATGTATATATATACAGGTGAAGACATGAATGGAAAGCCAGTGATATATCTATGCCATATGAACTTGAATAGAGCAACTTCATGAAGGAAATAAATATGACTGAAAGAGCATGAGAGAACCCTGAGGTCAAAGTGCGGTTTGCCAACTTACTGCCAGCAAATGTGAGAGTAGCAAACTTGAGCTGACTTGTGCTAGACCCTGCGTCACTGTGAGCAATCACATCCATGATGTACCATGTCGCTGGAAACAGATCCTGCACAGTGAATAGTGTCTGTGGAATTTACAACAACAGTCGTAACTTGTCAGCACAGAGGGTGAAATGGATGGCATTTGTCACAAGACTAGAATTTACAAACACATTTGTAACTTGTCAGTACAGTGGGTGATATGGGCAGCATTTGTCACAAGACTATAGGAATTACAAAGACTTTCATAATTTGCTTTATACAAGCAGAAACACAGATTTTTATGCAACAATGTCGTGTGTCAAATTTCATACAGATACATCCAGCAGTTAAGTCCATAAACCTTTCATGGGTTTTCTTGCAAATATATAGTATAGAGAGCATGACCTTGATTTTGAATACTGGCATTGTATTAATTCATTCTATTGTGAATTTTGGACTTAAGACAATTTGGTTTTGTAAGAAAGTTACAATTTTCTCAGAATAATGACAATGGCACTTAAGACAGTTTGCTTTTAAGGATAAAGAAGAGATTCCCATTGATAAAATGCTTACAGTGTTAGGTTGGATATTGTTGTTGACCAGCTGCCATTTATCATCGCCCCACACGTGGTATTTGACGGAGAAGAATCTGATTGGGCAGCCTGAGGTCTGCCAGGAGGAGAGGTCAAGGGTCACAGAGGTCGCGTTGACAGCTGCCAACAGCATACTTTGCGGGGATATGATGGGAGCTGCAAGAAAAACAAAAGAAATCAATTAGTGATATGACTGATGATGTACCCATTCAGTTCCAATAAAACTACCAAAGGTACTTTAATGTGTCAAAATGTTCCCAAGCATCTGCTAATAAGTTCACCAATGCTATTGCTAGGCAATAGATGGAAATCCTTTTCAATAAAAAAAAAAAAGCAAAAATGTGCCAAAATGTATAACATTTTCATGAAATACAGATGTGCAAGGGAGAAAACAAATAGGCAACACAAATGATAATGAAAAAAAAAAAAAAAAAGAATGAGAGAACAAGCAAAAAATAATTAAAAAAATGATCAAGTAGACAGGACATCACCATCTCAAAAATCACTAATAAAAAATGAAACAACTTTTCCATATATAATCTTAAATCTTTTCAAAACATGCTTTTCTGGATTCAATGAAATAAACAAACTTTTCCCAATCATCTTCTCCTTGCAAGAATGCAACTTAAAGCTAGAAAGAACATGAATCACATAATCACTCTAAGATACTATTTTAAAACACTATAAATGACAAAAGAAAAACAGATATAAGATGACATTTACAGATTAGTAAAAAAAAACAAAAAACATAAAGAAAGAAAATAAGATCATACTCTATTCCCTGAGCTGTGACTTCTGACAGTAACTG
>JBCAUA010120846.1:3245-23177 GCA_038406235.1 Peronia verruculata
CAAGAGTTCTTCCCTACTCACATTTCAAGAATAGAGGGGGGGAGGGGGGGAGCTGTGGCTCTTTGGTTTGGCGCCTGCTTCAGAGTGAAAACAATTTATCTCGGTGAGGTTACGGGTTCTGGACGACTTGCGGGTCCTCCCATCGGAGTACGGAAGAACAGGAAGATCGAGAGACCTGCATTTTTCTGGGTGGGGAGGGCCGACGTCTAGCCTTCTCAGATAGGGCGAATATATTCCGGAGATCCCGTGTGTGCGTTTTCCACGTTAAAGAACCCTTAGCAATTCAAAATCGGTGGAAGAGTAGGCTGTGTGCCGCTGTCAGGGCAGAATTTCCAAATTCCAAATTTCCACCCACAAATAATAATAATAATAATAATAATAAATTCCTAGCAAAACCAGGCAACATAAAACAAAACAAACGAGAAAAAAAAAAACAAACAAACAAAGCCGAGATAATCTTACTTTCTTAGGATTGAAAGGCTGAAAAAAACAAAAATGAAGAAAACAAAAAAAAAAAAAAGGCCTCCACACCTATATCATTTATACATGCCAGACTGACGTCTGTGGCGATAAGAATAGTTAAGCACAATTAATTTGGTCGTAACATAAAATAAGTATCACGAATCAGTGGAATTGCTATTTCAGACAGTAGGCTGGGTTAGTGAGAAGAACATTATAATTGATGTACCCTGTATGAAACAAAGACGAGATGTCCTGTAAACAACTGTGGCAGTATTGACAACATTACACCCTGAAGCACGATTAACTTGTCACTATTAAACAATCTGTAATTAAAAGCGCACAGAAAAAAAAAAAAATAGGGGCGGTGGGGAGATTGTACAAGAACATTGTTGACATAAATACAATTATTTACAAGTGTGACGCTTGGTGTAGCTCGTACGAAACACATACGAGGTATCCATTTCGATGGCAGCAGTGTCAACAACACCTTATTCTGAATCATTATCATCTTGTCTATACTAATGAGACAATGAATCCCAGAGGAAAGGGAAGGAGAAGGTGGTCACGCTTTGCAACTACCAGTATCTCTTCTGGCAGGGGTTGGCCTAAAATTAATGAAGTTTGCACTGGCTAATTTCCAAACTCTGTTCCTAATATCACTACAGACATGCTTTTCAACAAAACTTAGCCCACATTTGTTAAGATCACTCTATCCCCCCCCCCCCCTTACAGAAATCATCTCCCTCTTTTCTCTTTCTCAATCAAGAAGAAGGAGAAGGAGAAGAAGGAGGGGGGGGGGAGCTAGAAAAAAAAAAAGGCAACAGCTACGATCAGCAAGTTAGGTTGAAATATAAGTAAGTCGTTGTTTCATTAATTAGATTTTTTACTAAAGGTCTTTTCCATCTCCAGCTTGTGAAGGCAAAATTGAACCCCCCCCCCCCCCCCCCACCACCAATAAATAAATAAATACAATGGAATAAATGAATAAATTAAAAACACTTGTGATAACAAATAAACAAACAAAATGCCTCAATAAAAAAGCATCCAGTGCTGACAGTCCCGCAGTAAAACTGCACATGGCTTAACTTATTTGAAGCAGCCAATTAGGCCTAATGCACACTCTCACTTCTGTTGTTCTCGTCTGTCAAGATAGGAGGACACCTGGTATTTAGAACAATGTATCGATACACATAGACTCTGTTGCACAAACATAATTAGGCTGCACATGTTACATTAGTGTACAACAATAACATTATCAACAACAACACAAGCCTGAAAAACAGGCCTGCCCCTCCGATTCCTTCAATACACTCACGGTAACAGGGGTTATCATGAAATTAAACTTGATAGTGTCACCAATCTGTCATAAAATACATAAATGGGTCAGATTAAAAAAAAAAAAACGATTCATTTAGAGGATTACAGAGTTTACGAATCATGGGGTCTCAGGTTTAATTTGGAACAGAAGTTTCCTGTCACTGTAAATGCCTGGCATCATTGATTCTTTTTTAAAATTTATTATTATTATTTAATCTTACTTTTCAAAGGGAATTACACGCATGTCATTCCGTATAGCCTCAATACTCCCAAAAACATAGACATCAAACCCACTTTATCTGATTATGTGACAAATACATGTACAATGTACATCACAGAAACACACCTGACAGTCGCACAATGTACCTGAACTTAGATGAGGGCACAAGTCCTGGTCCATTCATAACAAATTCTTTTCCTCTCATACAGTGCAGGTTCGTCCCACGAGGGAAGTCTAATATTATTACCCAACAATGGAGATATGAAAAAAGTAGTGAATTTCTTTCTTTCTTTCTTTCTTTCTTTCTTTCTTTCATTATTTCCTTCGCTCATTCATTCGTTCTTCCTCTCTCTCTATTTTGTTTTTTCTTTCTTTCTTTCTTTCTCCCACTTTCTTTCATTCTTCTTCCTTTCTTCCCATCTTTATGTTTTTCATTCTTTCTTTCTTTTGTTTGTTTTCCTTTCACCTTTCCTCTCTTCCTTCGTTCATTCTTTCTGTCTGTTTTTCTTTACGCCTTTCTCATACGATCTTTCTCTCCCTGTCTGTATTACTTTATAACTTTCTTTCTTTCTTTGTCTTTCTTTCTTTTTTCCCTGCTTTCTTTCTTTGAAATGTTTGTTCTTTCTTAGATTCTTTCTATGTTTCTTTGTTTTAGTGTGTTCAGCTGCCTTTAGTTCGTACTATCATTTTTTTTTAACGCATATGCATCATTGTATGTATCAATGCAGTCTTTAATTTATTGATTTACTATTTATTTTTGTTATTTTTCCCTAAATTCTCATATTATTGCTCAGTAGCCTATTTTTGTCACCAAACAAGGCATAGTGTCCAGTTGTAGATGTCCTAAATTACTAAGCCATTGACTAAAATGATATCTGCATCACAAGACAGAGGTTTTATTATACCCCTGATAAAATTATGTCTTTGCATTTTGAGACATCGATGTAATTTCACATATTTTTTATTATCAATGTTCCCAGACAGATCTTCAGCAGACTAGAGACCACATAAAGAGCTAAATATGCAGGCATCTGTTTTTTTCAAGGACAACAATATCAGAGACACTATCAACGCCTGAAGAATAGATATGAAATGTAACAAAATTATGAGGTGAAAGGAAGAAAGTTGTCAGCTAGGCATTGCTTGATTTAGGTAGGCCGCCATCTTCTGTGCATCTACATTTAGATATACTGTTGATAGCTCCTCATTTTATCGATCTCAGCGATTAAGTGTTGGAATAACATGATAAAAGAAATCCCTGAGACCTACAGCACGAACTTATGAAAAGTAAAGGGGTGGGTGGAAGAGGAGGAAGCAGAGGGATGGACCGAATTTGGTGGGTAATCATAGGACTAAAACAGTTAGCCTAATCTACATTTTAATCAACATTTTTCTGTTTTGGCATAGCTGTTAGTTGTGAATGTGAGAAAAATCTGGCCGCCACTCAGGGACAACTCCGGCAGACCTCGCTTACCTGAGTTCCGTGTTGGTGGAGACTGGGAGGCTTGTACTGTGAGTGTGGGTTTCTGTGCCGCTGTGAAAATATCCTAATTGATTTTGTTATTTCATGGTATGAATTTGCAGCTGCATACCACATGTAACACTGAGGAATATATTTGTGTTAGCATTTCCTAAAACAATACCAGATGCTGGGTTTAAAATGTGTTGCTTCTCGTCATTCTGGTCAGTTTGCAGACGATCATTCTCGTCAGTCTCGTCTATCAACCTATCCCACTTGGCTACTCAGGGGATAGCGCTATGGAATAGATTCTGGTGGTAGACTAAATCTAGATCTAGTGTTACATTTTCAACTGTGCCTCCACAGTTAACAGTTATGACCGGGCAGTAATGTAAAGCGCTATAGCCTAATGCCAATTAATCTTACGTCTATCTAAGTCTAGATCATCTAGATCTAGATTTAGATCTAGATCTAGTCTAGATCTATATTCTAGAGCTAGAGATTCCACATTTTTTTGTTTTTTTTTTATGATTTTGCGATGATAAATCTGGGATAGATCTAGATAGACTAGATCTAGATCTAGATCTGATCTAGAATGGCAGTGAGAATTGGGAGGATTTTTTTTTTTTTTTTTTAAGTTATAGGAATGTAGACAGCAGTCTACAAACTAGACCGAGTCTAGTTCTAGTTCTAGCATTAGATTTGGGAGTAGGCCTATTTAATTTGGATCATGTTTGTGTTAAATGATGACATAGAATGGTTTCAGGGATTTTAGAGGTATAAAACCATATATAGGCCTATCTACTCACCACTGTTCATCGATATTATACTTTGTATTGTGTTTTCTATCAGTTTGTGAAGATGTAGAAATTCAGTGCTGCTGCAAAATGACAGACTGAAGGCCCAGCATATTTTTAGTTGTTCTCTTTCTGTGTGGAATACACCCGTTTCACGGAGGTTACCAAGTTTTCGAAATGGCAACAAATTTTGTACATATTGGTGACATTGTGTCATTGTATGCGGAAGGAAGTGTAAATGGATTTCTTTCAACATTGGGGTAAGTAATGCTGCTACCTGGGTCTGTAGATGCATTTATCTGTTCATGAAACTTAGTAATTAAGCATATTTAAGAGAAAACAATGAGATAAATTTATAAGCCAACATTCAATGGATTTCATTTTTAGTTGTTTATTCAGTTTCTCTCATATGTGACTATGAATTTACCAGGTAGCACTTTAATTAGATATTCTTTGACTTTCAAAATAGCAAAAATTATTTTGGGCCTCACAACAGTAATGAATTTATTAGAATCTATAATTTCAGATATTTGACTGGCTTTGACAATTTCTTCTGTTTGCTGCCTTTCAGATAAAGAAACAAATGCTCCAATTACTCCAATTTCCTTTTTGACCATGATACAAGTCATTGTGCATAGTTCAATAAAATTGCCAACTTTTTGTTCTTTTTTAATTAAAATTAATTTATATGACATCTTTATGTGTAGAGATATTAATCAAAGTAGCCCAGCATAATTGCAGTAGGAGTATCAGCCGTAATAATATTGGATTATAATTAATTTATATGCCATTTGGAAGCATTAGACTTGGGTGATGCTTCAATTTGAGGTCATTGATTAAAATCTGTCAAATAGATATGAAGGAGCATTGTCAGTCATGTTTTGTAGTTTGATTCTAAGAAATATGCTAATGTTGCCTCTTGATATTTTTGTCACAGAGAACTGTAGTTTAACTTTGTCTTGTTATAGTTTTTGATCAGGGTGTTTTTTTTTTCCTGTTACAGTTGTATTGTTAGTAAAATTATTTTTCTAAACATCATCCTTTGGATGTGAGAGTAACACCGCTTATGTACTAGAAATATAAGCATGACAAATCACAGTCCATCAACTATACATCTGGAAAATTAAACAGCGATTCACATCAGACTTGTTAAGATTGTATAATATAAAATTAATTGGTGATTAAATTGTGAAATCATGTTAGAAATATGAAACACTTGACAAGAAAATACATGTGCTTTATTGTCCATATCAGAGCAGTGTCTTCATTTTTGAATCAAGGTACATCACATCTATGATGACAAATCACTCAAGTAGCAATGACAGAACATATTTATACATCATTCCAATAAAATCTTTCACAATAAACTTGGAAATATTTAATATTAAATTGTCTGTCTAGCTGGATCTGTGTCTAAAATCATTAAGCCAGTATCGTTTTAATTTTAATGTAAATTGCCTGCAACTTGTTTTAATATTATTTCAGTTTGGTTGATGACCGTTCAGTGGTGCAGCCAGATGCAGGGGATCTCAATAATCCGCCGAAGAAATTCAGAGGTAAAATCGCTTTTCATTGTTTCCGCTGTCAAGTTCTATTAAGATTTATAAAATCAGACTGAAGACAGTGAAATGGATGCTGACCTTTAACATGACTTTGTATGATAGATTCTTTATAATATAATTGTGTTTGGTGGATAAGGTCACAATTTTGTCATTCATTTAATCTAAAGAAAGGGCAACATGTTGGCACATTACCTGTAATGATCTTTGATATTGTTGTCATCCACAGGGGTTCACAAGATAGACATAAATAGAAATTAATACCTAAATTATGCATTTGATTTTGTGTAAATGATTATTTTCTTTTGGAGATGATTTCAGTTACTTTTGGAGAAAACTATCTGGAAAAATTGCCATATAATTTAGCAGTGCTCTATTTAATAGGTCAGCAATTGAAGGGATCCTATGTTGTTGTTCTTTTGGGCATGCCAAGTTGATTTGTGGGGGGAAAAAAAGGAAAAATTACACAATTTTGTAATAGGTCATCATTAGCAATGAAAACTTTGTTCTCTGTTTTCAAGATGTTTGAAGATTTACTAGACAGCTGAGAGCACTTGTTAACATTTTATCAAGTTCTTGTAGCATGTTTGCTGATACAAAGCAATGTATGGAAGAATGGGAGATCGTTTCGCAGATTATCTGCCCTTCCCTAAAGAGGAACTCATGTAAGGAGAGATCATTTTGACCAGCAAAATTACTGCCCTTTGCCAGACGAAAGAGGTTTTAGCAAGCAGTGTAAAGAGCAGAAGAATCCCTTTACTTCTTATCATTCAAAAGATTGATCGTGAAAATATTTGATAAAATTATAACAGTTAGAAGAAAATATTTTCTGTGCATCATAATTTTTCTGGAATTTTTCATGGTGTATATCTCAAGCAAAGGGTGCAGGGGTGATTTTTTTTTTTTTAATTTTGTTTTGTTTCCTCTATACACTGCTTGTTCAGTCCCTCTTTTTTCTGGTAAAGGGAAGTAATAGGATAAGCACAATGATCTCCCATTGTGTATAATATATGCTAAATATTTCATCTTTTTGATTTCTTAAGTTGCTGATTATACATCCTGTTGATTGTATGTAATTTGTAGTGTATTTTACGACTCATTTAAAAGTTAGTCATTGAGTAGCACTTAAAACAGCCTTATGAAATCTGGAGTAGATTTATTTTTGTGGAGCATTTTTTTTTAATGGGCCAGCCTTAAAATTAAATACTGTTTTTCAAATTTTACTCCTAAGTACTTATAACGTTCAAAGACAAAACAAAACTAGTTGACATAAGAATTTTGACTGTTTGTTGTTGTTGTAGTCCTATCAGTTAAACTTTTAATGCTTTTCCTTTAATTGTGAAGTAATTAATAATTAATGAGTATAGATAGAGGGTTTAGAACTGACTGACTTAGTGGATCAGGAATTACAGGATGGTCAAGGAGTTGCTGTTACAGAACAGAACTGCATAAATGAGGTCCTGGTTGTCAGGCTGGCTTAGATCTACTACAGCTTAATGGGACCCATATGACAGGTGCTGGCATTGAATAGGGAGGAGGGAAGGCCAGGAAGGGGAGGGAGGCGGAGAAAAGGAAGAGGAGGAACGAAAGCTGCCATTACGATATGCTCAGAATCCATAATATTGTTGTATTGAATTATGGCAGGACAGTTCTGCAGAACCATACCAGTCCTGTTCTGCAGCGTTTATTCATGAAGTTAAATATTTGTTCTATTTTTTTATGGAGATACTGATTGTTCTGGAAGACTGTTTGTGGCCATTAATAATAATAATAATAATAATAATAATAATAAAAACTGTAGAAATGCAGCCTACATTCCCGCCAGAAGCCGAGCATTTACCAGTTCTTAAGATCAGGAAATTGTTGACGTGATGTTGGTTTCTAATTCTTTCCCTGTCTATACTGCGGTAAATAAGTTGCAACGCTATCATTCAAAGACTGGTTTTGGGAAGTTGTTCCCAAGGGAATCGTGAAAAGTCATCAAGTTTTTATTATTTGACTGAGAATATAGTGTGTTCATACCAGATCCATACCAGCAGTCCATACCAGATCTCTAAAACGTCTTAAGTGTAATAACTTGAGATGGGAGGATATAACCTACATCGGTGATAGCCCTCGTAAAACATTGGGGTGACAGGTCAACAAACACGCCAACGCCGAATCCATTACGGACAGCTGAAGTAGGTTACGGCGAATCAAAAGTTCCACGATAGCGTACCTCAGAGAGGACAATGCTGTAAGTCTGAGAAGATCAATATTGACTTGCGCTGGTTTGGATAAGCACGGAACCACGAGGGCACCAGCCAGTGACACTGTTGAACTAGTGGGCATGTCTCATAAATTACTAAGTCAAACCCATAAACCCGTGCATCCATCGGTATGGAGAGGATACCAATCATACGTACACCACACCACTCCCAGCGTACTCAATCGATCTCCCCCGAGTCGGCTGTTGCATCGGAATATAAAACTCGTTCATGTAACTAATTTATAAACAGTTAGTACAGGAAAGAGACTCCATCTCCTTCACGGAGGCATAGGCGTTCCTGCTTTCATTCTTGGATAGCCAGACATTTCCAGTATCTGACTTTTCTAGTTGACGGTGTAGGCTATAGCGCATCAAAGTTGATTGAGTCCTCCAAATTTCTGTTTGAGAACGATGTTGCTAGTCATAAAATGTCCCATATCCTTTGTAAGCTAGCATTGAAGTGTGGGTGTATGAAAGTTGTAGGTCTCCACCCTTCAAGGTAACACCCGAGATATCTGGTAACCGTCACATTATGTGGACCAAGTTCGCCTGTCCCAGTGTTAGTTTCAAGACTGTTTATGACTGCGTGAAACCCAGATTTTTGAGAGAGGGTTGGGTGGAACACTGCCGTAATTTGTAAGAACACTGTATATGCTTTACCAATGAACTGCATAATAACTGTATTTTTAAAAAATGACGACAGAACAATGCTAGTCTCACAAGCCAGTAGGCCACAACAAAACAGAAGAAAAGAACATCCATACATGTGTAGTTTTATAAATGCTTCCTCTGTTCATATACGGCTATAGATTTCTATTGCACATTTTCACCAGCGTCTGACATCCTGCGGGATTAAGTTGTTTTGCAATGGGCGTGTTGGCTAAGAGTAAGACCGAGAATTTTGCTTCGGAGAATTTATGAATACAGATATATTATAGATAATATAATGTGAGTAGCCTTATAGTAATGTGACTGATTATCTGTGGTAAAATTGAAGCAATGCAGTCGGTGTCAATATTTCAAAACTTTTCAGCCCTGTTTTCCAGGGCTATCTCAGCTGTTTTAGTTGACATGTAATGCGGTAGTAGTGGTTGATATTCACTTTGGTTATTTGGACACTCTCCCATACTACATTAATATCAGACGTTCAGAGAATTGATTTGCCAATGAACGGTATCAGTTTTACAACTGTTCAATATGTCTGTCATAAATATATAATAATCAAAACGAGGACAAGAAAGTCTTCCAAAATTATGCTTCCTTTATTTGTGGAAAGCCGTAAATTGGCACACTGAATGGAACGAATTATGAAACAGAACAAGAAAATAAAATTAAAAAAAAAAAAAAAGGTGGGGGGAGAAGGGATGGGGGAAAAAAGTGTAGAAAGCACAACAGAGGAAGAAACAAGCCCACAAGAATAGTCAGGCTAACAATTAGCCAAGCTCAAGCATCCACAAGTGCATCCGCACCTGGCATCTGTCAGGGCTATTTAGGCGAGGTCAGTCTTTCACATGATGGCGCTCGGGATAATGCTTTCATTGGCACATTTCCTGCTCTAATTAGCCGCAACAGCCGCTTAGGTATCGGCCATTAGTAACGGCCAGGGATACTGTGCCGTGGTAGATCACTGATTTGTCACTTACCGTTTTCTCCCTCCCATTCTTTCTCTCTCTTATGGCTGGATGAATATACGTTTTGACAGTTACCAATACAGAGTAAAATAAAAAGTCGTGGTCAGTTTCACTTCTTTGGAAAGCATTCTGCTTGGAGGGTTAAAAGGCATAGAATAATGTCATCATTACATTGCAGTATTTTTTATTTTTTTTTAAATGTCACCATTTTGGATTACTTTTTAGAACGTTGCATCTCCAAGAGGACAGATTTCATTTTAATAGGTTTGAAGTTACCCCGAGCAATCGGACGAACCACCAGTACTGTGAGTTCCCAATTCAAGCATGAATTGGGACTAGATCTATTTAGTTTTAAGTTCATTTTGGGACACGAACACTGAAACAGTATTCCCACTCTTCTCTCCGAATGTTTTATTTCTTTTTGTTTTCCATTCGCTTCTAATGAGAGATCGTTTCGCAGATTATCTGCCCCCTTCCAAAAGAGGGACTCGTATAAAGGGAGATAATTGTAACCAACCCTATTACTTCCCTTTGCCAGACAAAACAAGTGTTGAGCAAACAGTGTAAAGAGGAAAACATTCTTTTATTCCATGTCAATCGAAAGACTGATCGCCCAAAAAATTGATAAAAATTACAATAAGAAGAAAACACTCTCTTTTCATCTTTTTTTTTTTTTTTGTGTGTGTTGTTTGAATTTTTTCATGGTGTATGTTTCAAGAAAAGGGCGCAGAGGTGATTTTTTTTTTTTTTTTACCCTTTTTACACTACTTTTTTCAGTCCCCCCATTAAAAGTAATAGGACTGAGCACAATGATCTGCCCTTCTCCTTTCCTTCCTTCCAGGGCAAAATCGTAAAAGGAAATTTGTTGAGACATGCACATACAATAGTGTTTTGCCCTAGAAGTGTCATAGCGTCCACAGGTTATCTGGTCAAAGACTTACTCATAATGTGTATGAACTCTTTTACAGATTATTATGAAAATGCTAGAATGTTATGTTGCATTTTGACCTCAGATTAGCCTCAAAACTTATCTGTGTAAAGTTCACCTGAAATCACAGTTTGTGTGTATGTGTGTTCATATGGGTTTACGTTAGTTCATTTGATGTCTTTCTGGTATGAATATGCATGTGCGCTTATGTGATGGCACTGAATTTGTAAAGTGCCTTTGTCTACATTTTACTGGATTTATTTACTTTTCTGTAAAGCGTCTATAGCCATTTATTGGGACTGGACGCTATATCAATGCACTCCATTATTATTATTTTTAAATTGTCATTTTACATTCGCAGTCGACATCGTGATAGCAAATCTTTGCCACTCCAGCAATATTTCAAATGACATATTTAGGGTTAGTGAAGCCAAGAGTTCCCTGTTTATGTGGGTTTTTGTGCTGTCTTCTCCGCAGACTGCCTGTTTAAGATATGTCCCATGAACCGTTACTCTGCCCAGAAACAGTTCTGGAAGGCTGCCAAGCAAACATCCTCTATGCCGGACTCTGTTCTGCTTCAGCGGCTCAAGGTAAGGATGAAAACCCACTCCATGTTTGCTGCTCAGTTAGGCCTCTAACCCACAGAAGAGGTTTGTTTGTATTATGTCCAATCTATATAAACAATATCAAGGTTTATCTTGGTCCTCCCAGGGAAAACACAGGGATAATTGCCAGTTTACCATCAGTAACACCTCGGTGACTTCCTTCTTTTAGTAACTATGTACGCAACGCACAGTTAATAGTATGGAGGCCGAGAAATTGGTAGAAATAGGGGATCACCAGTCAAGCTTAGCTCTGGCTGTCATTAAGAAAGCATTGGATAGGCTGGAACCTTTATCAGAGTAAGTCTGCAGTGATGAGGTGTAAGTCTAGTTAGACGTAGGCACACGTATATAAGCCAGGCGGTGTCTAAATCTACCGCTGACGAACCATGAACACACAATAGTGTTATGTTATATTTTGACCACGGTTGTGGACAGCTGAGATAACCAACACTACAGGAGGTTGAAAAGCTTATAAAAACCATAACATCTACCGCTGATAGATCTGTATCTCGACGACCGAATTGCTAAGTACATGTATTTAAGTCAAGGTCTAGTCAACGTGAACTGACGCGATGACCTAGACCGGCACGCACTGACTGATATCAGAGTGTAAGTTAACAGTGCGTCATTCTGTGTTCTCTTTCATGCCGTTGGTCTTATCGTTTCCTAACTCTCATGTCTGTGCGCACTTCCAAACTTCCTGTGACTGAAACATGACATACGGGATGAATGAGTGTGAAGAGAAGTGCCCCAATCCCCTGTGAGAACGAAATTTTGTAAACACTGTATCTGTCTCTTCTAATCATCAGGCCACCTTGCAGGCATTGGTATGCGGATATAGATATCTAGATCTACATTCAACCCATACCACCTTGTCATAAAGAACAAAACACTCATTGGAGTTTAGCAGTTTCTTTTCTTTGTCGACTTGCCTTCATACACTCGTCTTAAACTCCCCTCCTTTATCGCTCATGCTCACATTTTTATGACCTACGCTTTTTCTTTTCCACGCACAATCATTTTTCCGTGTTTCCATTCTCATTTTACTCTCTGTTCCTTTATTGATTTTCGTTTTCTGTCGCACTGCCAGTTTCCTCTCTATCCCCACAAAAAGAAAACAAAAACTTCCTTCATTTAGCACAAGCAGTTGGCTCTCAAACTGTACAGAAACACATTGGGGAGCACTCTCACCCACACATATTGTACAGGCTGTCCCAAACAGATGCCAGCTTAAAGCGTGCCCAGGTAAAAGATGCAGGGCGGGGTCCCAGAAACTGCTGGTTCCACTCCTACATAATGCATCAGATTGTGCAGAGCTTAAAAAAAAAAAAAAGCCTTATCACTAGTCTTCATCACCATCAACATGTTTTGGGGTGTGAAACATTCCCTTCAGGGATGTCAAATTTCTTACTTTAGTAGGATTTCCTACTTTTTGGCGTCATTAATTGCTCTTTTGGCCCTAAATCTGGTATTATTTACCATTAACGTACGTCATTTCTACGTCTTGCTAAAGAGTATGCCCAGAACTTTTCCTACTTTTTCATGTAGAGAGATTGGCATCCCTGTCCCTTTCTCTACTTTTTCAGGCACGCTCCTAGTTCTGCCGGTTGCCATTGTATAATTATAGATTCCTGCCCGCCCTAGGATCAGTTGTAAAATGACATTTATCCGAAACTCTATCACTTTTATCAGTGAAGTGTGAAGAATAGTAAATTGAATTCTCTGCCTTCCCATCTGCCACAAAGGTCTTATAAGCCATCGGTTGTGAAACCAATGCCACATTTTACATCCAGCTGTCTCTACTCCTCATTTGCCTCCCATCTTAAGCGAGACGGGTTAGTTGATGCTAACTTTGAAAACAGTTTTCGTCTTGACAGTCAGACGTTGTCGCTGCTTTCGATCTGGGTCCAGACATTAAGTAGGATGTTTAGTAGCAATTTTGTTATGCTTATCCCCAGCTAAACTCATCTTTGTTTTGGTGTACGGAGACTTAAGAATCTATGATCTTGTATGTCTTCCGAAATGATAAATATATATATATATGTAATTTGCGTGGGAAATGGGAGTAAGAGCCAGATGCAAGCGTGTCTGGCCAGTATTATGGGTGAGACTCGGATTTATGGACCCCGACCTCTTGAGAGCGAGCAAGTTAAAGCCGGAATAAGGATAGGTGGAATGCAACTGTGAGCAGTCATCGGAACAACATCAAAGTAACTTGCTCGGTCCCAGACCAGCCGGGAAGGATAATAAAACCAACTGGGCCCTTGGAGTGCAACAGGAAGTGGGCTCTTCATAGCTCGTTCAAAGTAATGCCGAGGTTCACGTTTATACTTTGTTCCTTTCGTGGAAGTCTATAAACCTGGGTCATCGTTGTAATACAAGTTGGCAAATAAGAGATTATGTCACCTGAATGCTTTGTGGAAAGCTAGGTCTAACTCAGTTTTAATTAAAGAGAATTGCCTGGCCTACAGGTGTCTCTGTACTGTGTTTTAGTTTTTCAGTGTAGATGTTGAATGTTAACAAGCAGCAACTGCTGTTGCCAGCTTGGGAATACGGCGGTCAAAATCTCTGTGGTATCACATGGTGTAAATATAAGTCTGCTCCGTGAAGCTTTTGAATACTCGCTCATTCTTTCCTAAATCTATGAACTTCCAACTATGAATATCATGCGTGTGAGCACATCGGCAGTTAACAAGTAAGCGATAGCGTTATCTCATGAGAGTCCTCCACTCGTTTTACCCCTCCCCGCTCCCCTCCTCCCCGAAACGAGATGTGAAAAAAAAAAAAACAAATTGCTGTTTTATTTTTGGTTATGACGTCCTCCGTGATCAGTCAGTCGATAAAAATATAAACATTTTGGACACACCGACCTGGAATGCTCAGGCTGCGTGGCGCCATTTGTCCCCCCCGCCCTGTTGTTTTCATCAGAAATGTGGTTCCTTCTGTGTGTGTGTGTGTGTCTGTCTGTCACTCTCCCCATTCCTCCTCCGCTCTCCCCGTCTTCACTGTTTGATTCCCCGTAGAAGGTTTGCGCACGTAAAACACTTTCTTCCATGGGCGTACAACGGTGCTTCTGTACTTGAGGGCGATAATTATTGATAGTCTGACAACTGGGCAGTGTTCTCTTCTTGCGCAACTAACTTGACGTGACACTGACATTTTAAACAGATTACCTTTTTTACCCCCCCCCCCCTTTTTTTTTCTGTCAGTGTTGATGCCCCTTCTTTAGAAATAATAATAATAATAATAATAAAAATAATAATAATAAATAAGACTTGTTTGTGAGGGATAAACCAGTGGATGAAAGTTTCAAACACCAGAGAGAAGTCATCATATCCGTCTTTGAGAAAGACAATTTACTCCACCCAATTTTGAATGGCTACCCGACTAAGACAGTGATTGACAAGGATTTGAGCGCCTAACAGGCAGCCGCCTTGTATGCTTCCCAGGAAGCTGAGAACGTTTCTGAGTGTCTTCTTTGCGTCTGTCGGGGCAGTAATACACTGCCGTAGAGCAGTGTAAGCACGGGAATGAGCACAATATAAATACTCTCTATTATTATCATTACTATTCACAGACACGGACGAGGGATAGTTTTGTCAGCGACATATAATGATCGTGGACATCGTGTACTAGGGTCTCTCGTAACCGCTCACATTTCTCCTCATGAATTGGTCACTGAGACTTGGTCAAACAATAAACAATAGCATCATTTGCTCAGAAAGTAGAGCACATTATATGCTCAGCAGTTCTAGTGCGTAAACTGTCCTAGTTATATCGTCCAACACAACTAATTTTTACGCTTACATGAAGTTTGGGCTCTCACCACATAGTCCGACATCTTGTGCCGATACTGTACAAATGCATGGACAGCCATACAGTGGCAAGACTAATTTGCCAAGGCTGAAATGAACAATAAAGATTTGTTCCGACCAAGCGAACGGCTGGAAATTCCCGTATATTTGTAGCAGGGGGTACTTGTAAACACCCCTAACTGTTCACTACCATTGACATAGGGGAAAAAAATGCACAGGTTCGGTGATAACTCTGGTTGGATCTCGTGGTGGAATGGTAGTTCACACAAGTGAGTTCTCTTTACAAATGTATTTAGCAGGAGGTACAAACACTCCGCGTGGGATTTCCAGCTATGTGCTGAGTCAAAAATGAACTACTGCCAACGCTTGCTTTATCCTCAACTTTGGCGACAATTACCACAAAAGTCTCAGCATGCACCCCTTCTCCCTGGCCTGCAGTGTCATATTATGCAAGGCTGTGTAAGTGTGAATAATGGCAAGAGCTTGTTTTGACAAAGTCCTGGAAGCGTTCCTCCCTAATCAGCCACTTTTCAAAGACTCAGCTTGATTTATTGCCCCCCCGCCTCGCCCTGCCCTCTTTCCCACTTCCTGATACCCCAGACTCGTACAAAAACAGATTATCATTTTTATATTATTTTCTGTAGTTGGCTGATATCATTAAATCCTTGTTGTTGTTTGTTGCACTTTGTTGTTTTTGTTGTTGTTGTTGTTACGTTTGTACATTAACTGTCGGATATTCTTGGAGATAAAGAACACTTTTTTTTTTTTTTTTGGTATCTGAATTCAACTTTGTGAAAAGAACAGAAAAGAAATCAGTACTGTAATAGCTAACACATGTAATAAAATCAGCCCTCAAATCTCAGCTCACTTTGCACCCGGAGTTCAGGGCCGAAAGGCAAACTTAAAATTTAGGTGACTTCCTCGAGACCGTGAGGACTGTCATGGGTAAATCAACCTCATTAATCCCCTTCCTTTTCTAGATACAGTAGTTCTTTCTCCTTCTTCTTCAACCAATGCTTCAGTGAATTTATGATGGACACTTGTCACAGATAATGTCTGGTTTTTAATCACTTGACTGTACAGGAAAGAACAAATCATGAAAACTATAAGAGTGTTGTCAGCTCTAAATTGAAAAGAAAACGGGGGAAGGGGAGGGGGGGGGGTGGTGATATTAGAGGATCATGCTTTCATTTATTGAATCTTGCGGTTGAACTTAGTGGATCAAAGTGAGCTTGGAGAGGACAGGTGTTGAGAAGAGGAATAAAAAAGAAAGTGCTACTTAGAGCACTAAATTAAATACTTTTTTTTTTGCACTCTCAAAAAGCCAATAGATCATTACCCCCCTTTGACAAGCACCATTTGGTATAACCCCCCTCCCCCCCCCAAAAAAACATCATGAGGAGCAAAATCGCCGTTGTTCAAATTTATAAGACATGCTCTCGAACGGAAATTCTGATTAAAAAAAAAAAAAAAATTAATTAAACTACATGTTAATATTTTGTTGTTTCCATTCCATTTTTCTTTTAATCTATGCACAGTCTGACACGTTTCAGTTTTTGTTCATTTTTCTTTAAAAGTGGGGTTTCCCCTTCTTGAAATGCTTGTTTACCCTTCATGTCATAAGCAAATCAAATTAATTTATTAACTCTATAGCTGGAAAAAAAAACAAAAAAACCCAGTGAGGTACAAGCCAGCTTATCACATTTGAACTCATCCGACTTTCTAGCAAAATACATCCCGCTGGTCGCAAGGTTATCAGCGTTTGTAACACGCACCGTTTTATCAGGTCAGGGATTGAAAACTGAACCGCCGAAAGAGAGAAAGTAAAAGAAGGGACTACATAATGAGAGCACTGGAGATGATGGACAGGCCAGAGTTTGTACCTGGGATGTTGTCCGTCTGGAACTCATCGAAAGCCATGTTATTTTCTCCTTTGCACCACTGGGTAATTACTTGTTGGCATGTAAACACGTCACTCCAGCTCAGCCTGGGTGATTTTTTTGCATACCCACGGTTCTGTAGAATTAAGCTGTAAACTTTGCACTATCGTATGTCTCAGGGAGCAGTTTTCATATAGACGAGACGTTGTAGAGAATGAGCCGTCTGTTTTTTTTTTTGTTTTTTTTTTAAAAGCCAGCTGAGTTTCTTCCGTTTGCCAGGTACAGTAGGAATGAGACAAGCAAGGACTGTAGTGAAGGGAAAAATCACACATTCTTTAATGTTATTTGAAAAATGTGACTGAAAAGTTATGAGAAAATTGTCAAGGATCTCAGAATGAATTTTTCACAATTTTGTGTTTAAACCTGTTTCAGATAGCAAAAGAAAAACGTTTTTGCTTTTTTTTTCTTCTGTACAATGCTTGTCTCAAACGTTTTGTATTTGTCAGAGGGAAGTAATGTAGCTGACCCTCAAAATGGTTCATTGAAATTTCATATCAAGGATATCTCGTGTCTGCCCAACCACAGCTCTGTCAAATGTGTGCTTTAGAGCCTTCTATTATAAAGTTGAAGATATTTTCCTTACTAGGCACAATTTTTGAAGATTTAAATAGAGAAACAAGTGAAACTTATATTATTTAATGAACTTAATCCTTTCAGTTCTTTTGTCGGCGCTTTGTTCTGTCTGAGAAGACGTTTTGGAGAAAAGAATATTCAAAATCAAAGAATAAGATGTCTCCTTTTGTGCTATGATTCATTTAGGGGTTCAGTTTTGCCTGGCGAGAGCTATGTAAGATGTACGTTTTAATTAAGCTCAGTACTGTCAAGTTGTGTATATAGTGTTTGCGGAACAATATAGGGCACACCAATGGATTTCTTCCGACCAAGCGAAAGGTTGGAAATACCGGCGTCTGTTTTTATAGCAGGGGGTACAAACACTCCAAACTATTCACAAATTTGACTCACTTTTCGGTTTAACCCTGTTATGGTGCGGAGGAAATGTGTGACTAAAACTCCTCGCTTTGAGTCTATTGAACCCAGATGGCCTCCAAATAATAGTAGTATTGAGTAGTGTTAATGATTTAATGACGTAAGAAAAAGTATGGCGTACTTCCGGCGTCGCGTTTTTCCCGAAGCTTTGCATTCAACACTAGAGTTGTGGGATTTCGTGGTGTTTATTTTCAGTATGGGGTACAAACATTCTGCCGTGGATCCGGGATTTCCAGTTCTGTGCTTAGTCGAATATGAACTATTCAGCCAGGTGGTTCAAAGATGGTATGAACGAAACGTTGAGAGAAATTTTGAGATCGATGCGTGAGGGGAGCTGTTGTCATACAAGACATTTAACTGCTGAACATGACAGGGGTGATTATATCATGTATCCGGGGATTGATTTGTTGCTAAGCCATGAGGCAGCTACTTGTCCACCATAACACAATAACTACTGCTTTTGTAGTGACACTCATTCTGCGTGCTATCGTCTTAGATGTAATACTTCTATCCATCTGATGTCTTCAAAATCTAAACCAAGCACAGCTGACATGGTGATGTGAATACATCTGTGTAGATTAAGATTGGGGTACAATGCTATTGAAAATTACTGAGGCAGATCACTTAAACAGGTTGATCAACGTTTGTTAGATTGAGGAGACGTTTTGGAGAAACGAACTTTCAAATCAATGGTATTTCTTTTCTTTGTTCTTTTTTCAATCTTTTCTTTCTTTCTTTCTTTCTTTAGAGTTATGATGACCACACACAATAATATAGTAAACTGTTTTGCTCCACAGCCGCAGAAAAATCAAAGTCGATGTGGGTCATCGTGTTCTTTGTGTGTTGTCGTCCCATGGTTACATAAAATCCCCTCAGACTTCTCGTTCTCAAGGCGTCATTTTTCCACATCCCTTAGATAGCCCAGTGCAACTAACACTGGAACCAGTTATTCAACTCATATACTCGGGTAGAAAAAGAGGGGGGGGGGGGGGTTCTCAGGTATGCCAGCATGGATTAAAGACGAGATAAATAATGCTGTTTACATGTTGTCCAGATCTATGCCTGAGCTTACCCTTCTCGTCAGAGATTAATGGATGTAAATGGACCATTGCCCGAGCGCTTACTGCGAGACTGCTAACGCTCTGTGGGTAGTGTTAGGTGGCACCTGGCAGGCAGAATCTAAGCACAGACCATTGAGCAGCTGGCAAAACACGGAAAATCCTGCCTCGTCTCCTCCCCCCTCTTTTTTATTTTTGTTTTTTGTTTTGTTTTGAGTCGTAAGATTTTGTGCTGAGGGACAGATGAATCCCCCTCCCTCTCTCTCTCTTTTTTTTTTTTATCTCTCTCTTGTTTTAGTTGTAGGCGAGCATAATTACCTACCAGTTATGCTTTTCCCCGTCCTGTTGGTTCTTTTATTTGTTAGTTTTTTTGAGTCCGGCTTTCTGTGCCATCACCACGCTCAGATTTGAAATAGCACCGTCTGCTTGACCTCTTTCTCTCAGCGAGGGAAGGAAGGTGTATGTGTCATACAGAACTGTAAATAGAACTTTTATTTGTTGGTCGAGAACAAAATAATTACTGCGAATTGCCCCCTTGTTCAGGTGCTAATAGAAAACGACGCACTTACGAATGTTGGAGAGAGAAGGGTGTGTGTAGGAAATGAAGAGTGAGCTGACGTTGTGTGTAAATCCCCCCCCCCGGTCAAAACAGCACTTATGCAGTTTTTTGCTCTCTTTCTGTGGTTGTGTAAGGGTGTCTGCCTGTGTTAAGTGTTTAGACGTAAGCAATTAAAAGTGAGTTCTTCTGGCTTTAGACGTGATTCATCTTAGGTGGGTTTAACGTTTAGCTTGCCATGGTGTGGTGTCGTGGGCTAGCGATTAGGCCGTCGACTCGGGATCTGAAGTTCCGGGTTCGAATCCTGACAGGTACTGGGTCCCGACATTTTTTCCTTGGGAAAGGCAATT